>JAUTBW010094003.1:0-10254 GCA_032361425.1 Peltospira smaragdina | reverse complement strand
TTAGGTATAGGCCCTATTTGTCATTCAGCAGTTCGATCTATTAGTTGATATTAGGTCAAGTCTAGTAACTTCTAAGACCTACTAGACCACTGGTCTAGTGATTAAAAAAGTTAATGTTGAACCCTGCTATGGTTATATCAAAAATATGGTTCAGGACATTTCTGACAGTCAGAAGGGAAAACTGCTGCTGCCACATAGGCTACTCCTTTCAATAAGCAGCAAGGGATTTTCTATATGCATTGGCTGGAACAAGACATAAGCACTAGTGAAGCATACCTCAGCCCATGTCATGACAGCATCAGCAATTCCGTCAGCCACCCCGGTCTGCGTTATGAGCAGCAGGACCACCACCCCCAGCAGAGAGTCCAACACCTGCTGCCAACAGACATCATCATACCTATAACACAAAATATCACGTATTACAACACACATCATCATACCTATAACACAAAATATCACTTATTACAATACCTGCTGCCAACACACATCATCATACCTATAACACACAAAATATCACTTATTACAACACCTGCTGCCAACACACATCATCATACCTATAACACACAATATCACTTATTACAACAGCTACTGCCAGCACATATCAGTATCATCATACCTATAACACACAAAATATCAATTTTAACACTACCTGCAGTCAGCACAGATCACACCTGTTACACAGAATATCACTTATTACACCACCTACTGCCAACACACACATCATACCTGTAACACAAAATATTACTTATCACAACACCTGTTGCAAACACACATCATCATTCTTTAACACAAAATATTACTTATTACAACACCTGCTGCCACCACACATCATCATACCTATAACACAAAATATCAATTGTAACACCTGCTGCCAACACACATCATCATACCTCTAACACAAAATATCACTTATTACACCACACGCTGCCAACACACATCATCATACCTATAACACAAAATATCACTTATTACACCACATGCTGCCAACACACACATCATACCCGTAAATCAAAATATCACTTATTATAACACCTGCTGCAAACACACATCATCATATCTGTAACACAAAATATCACTTAGAATTTGTTTCCAGCCCAAACATAGGGCTATTTTTTTTACAAGAGGTATCTCGGCAGCCTAGTTATGTATGCACCCACCTGACATACGGTTGATCTTAGATCAATCCCTGCCAAGTGGCCACTAGGGATTTTTTTCGAATTAATATACAGTGACCTATACCAGCATCTTTCTAAATCGGCATTATGTCTAAACCGGCGCAGTATGACGATGATGTCCATTCAGTTTGTACTATCTGTCTAAATCGGATATCTGTCTAAACTGGCATATTACGTCGGCCCCAACCGATGCCTGTATAGATAGAGAACACTGTATTTCCAAAGCTGATATAACTGTTCATAAACATGTGTTGAGTGTTTCGTTAAATACTATTTCATTTAAAAAGAAAAATATTACAGTAAATTTACAATGAATATGTGGAAGCATCAGCAATGACATTAGAAAAATTATGTTACATAAACACAAATCTTTATTCTCAGGAGACCAAATAAGAATATAAAAAAATAAATAAAAAAATAACCTTTTTTTATTTTTAAACCTGAGTGATACATGCCATTATAAGATGGAATATTAAATCATACCAGTATGCAACCTCATTACATACTTCAATTATAAGCATAAATTGACAGAGACAAAATTAGCACTTACAAACATGCTGTGACACACATTACTTGGAATCATACACTTTCTAAACACAGTGCGACTCCAGGTAAGATTTGAAAGATTTGTTGATTGATTTAAGAAGTACAGTGATATGAGTAACATAACCAAGGCAAAATATACTTCTGTTACATTGATTGTATGATTACAACTGCATACTGTGTATATAGAGAAAGTTTTTCCAGTTAATATATTGCTCTGATTACTCTAGGATACATCTATTTATTTAATAATATCAATATATTCAGCCAACAGTTATATGACTATCAGATTTATTGTTATAAGAAAAAGGTAGATGAGTGGCAGGGACTGATCTCAGATCCACTGTACATGAGCCAGAGGTCCAATCCATGAAAGAAAACTATATATGGGAAGTTTCAACCTAAATCCAATGGTCTTAGATTAATCAGCCATGCTGCACCTATGAAACTAATAAAACAACTTTAATGTATTACAATAATTGAAAATAGATTGAAAGTAAACAGGTTTAGAGAGTATCCCATTAAAAGATCCCAATACATTAATGACAGAAACACTGCTGTGGGAAATGTCAGGGTTTTGTACAGCACTTTCCATCTGGTCACTGCTGACTTGGGAAGCAGGGTTCTTGCTGGTGCAAATTAAAGGTATATGTGGTGATTGAACCCATGCATTCCGAACCACACAAAAATACTTCACTTATGAAGCACCATCATAATATTATTTACACACACACATACACACACACACAAACCATACAAAACAAAACCTATATTTAAAAAAAAGGCATAAATAATAAAATATTAACAGATAAATGGTGTAAAACACAAAACCATGCAGGCTACTCACAGTAACATATGTAATGAACTGCCATCAGACACCACAGCCTCTGCTTGCTTTCTTTGCCGATATCGCAGACGTAGTTGGCGGAACAAACATGGAATATCCAACACATAATTAACCCGTGGATAATTCATACAGCTGCAAACCAACAATAATAAATTAAAATGCATTAAAATGACCGTTCACTTTTTAAAGACATTTACAGAAGTAAAAGGCAATATATAAGTGTTAGAGATTATCTTGACCATCTTCCAAGCAAGTAACTGTATATAAAAGCCTACAATATATTCCTTAAAAGTTCCACAGTGAACTACTTTTAAATACCTTGCATGGAAATTTTACAAAATTAGTTTAAACACATTCACTGGAAGATGCTGTATAAAATTATGTATACATTCTGTCTGAATATGAATGTATATGTACCAGTTTAAATGAAAACATGAACTATTTTTAATAAATTTAATAATACCCAAACTGACTTTCTGGTATAAGCTGCAGATAATAATTCTAATAGATTTAAATAAGTTAAAGGTACAGAGCCTGGCATATTTTATATTATTTAAACATTTACTACATAAAAGGCAGAGCAGTTCACAATAGATACATTATGTTAGCCAACTAAGTAAAAATTAAACACTGCATTTTGAAGCTGGTCAAACAAAATTAAAATGTTTTAACTATTTACTACAAACATGCAATTCCCTACAAAAGAGCAAGGGAGATTTTGCTAAATTTGGAATACAATGTATTTGAACTTTTATAATATTTAAACCAGAGACTGTAACTTTAAAATATCGCCATATAATAATCAACACTTGCATATAATCCAGCACTGCTCCGACAAGCGTGAGAATTGCACACAGGTTGTGAAGCACAGTGCTGAAACAGGCCGATGTCTGAGGTTGACAACAATCTGCGTCTTCTGTCCACGACCTGACAACATCCACCTCTCTCAGTTCCCAACTACCAGCTTGTTTAAACAACACCAAACTGTCAAGCAAGCTTGTAAGGTTTTCAACTTGCTGAGTAGATTTAGGCAAATCTTGAAATGAATTTTTATTCTTGGCTTTTTTTAGAGGATTTTGCTTATTACTTAGTTTTGATTTGCTGTAGATAATGTTAGATGATAAAATATCAACAGGATCATACAAAATACAATGACACTTCAGTTTCCATCTTCTGTCTTTTGTATAGGTAAACAAATCACATGAAACACATGACAATGCTGGTTTTTGTGCTGTCAGCCACAAATGACTGTCCACGTCACTAAGAATGGTGGACTGTAATTGTCTAAAATCACTTGCCAAACAGTTCATGGTCCCGATAATGCACAGAGAGCCCCTCCCTACCACCTGGATGAGGCTATTGTGTCTGTGTGACAGTGTGCTCAGTGCAACAACGCAGTGCACGTACACGTGTCTCAGATCTTCACACACACAACCAACAACACAGACACGCTCATATGTCAATGATGAAGGGAGAAATACTTTCCAAATTTCACACATAGTCACGAGTTCCTAGCCCTGAAAGATCAAACAAAACTCTCTTATCATAGACAGAGACTAATGTGAGGTAATAATTGCAAAGGACATTATTGCACCATGTTGCCTCCAATCAGCACCATCTTGCCCCAATATCCATCAGCATGTTTTTGCCCTCATTACTTGCAAAATTACTACACTTCTATTTAAAAAATATATATATAATTTACATTTTTATAAACATTTTTGTAGATAATCACCCCAAAATGAACAAGATCTTAGTTTTACATGAACACAAGTATCCCCGTCGGTCTGGAAACCATTACATTAACGAAGCAATAGCTACAACGCAACTGATTATAATTACACAATCAGTTTAATTATTTGAAATATAACCTTATTCAATTAACTACAAAAATCAGTTAATAAAATCCTTAAAACCATAACAGTTCAGTCTGCCGACAGATGAAATCCATACAATGGTCAAACATTTTCTTTACAATGTCTCAGTCAGAAACCGTTACATAGGTAAATTTGTTAACATGTCTACTTCTGGTAGTGCGAAAATCATTGAAAGCAGACGTGACAGTGACAGAATATTTCGCAGGTGACAAGTACTGATAATTTACATGTAGGTTGTTACTAATATAGTATATTATTTTTAATCATTGTTACTAAATGAAATATCGATTGCGTACAATGCAATTCCATAATCTTGTTTCTGAAATAACATTTTACTGGGGGGTTTTCTCATTTTATTTGTAGTAAATACATTCTGGTTGAGAAATATTTTGTTATCAAATTTCATGTATGAGCAGATACGTAATAAACAAGCTGTAAGTAAAATAGGATGATTCCTGACTTAAGATGGCTTTTGACTGATAGGGATACATGGATGTCTTGGTAGCCTAGTGGTATACACACCTGCCTGACACAAAGATGATCTAAGATTGATCCCTCTCAGGTAGCGACTGGGGATTTTTTCTATTTAAAATTCAACTGTTAGTAAAATGTATTGAGTGTGTTGTTAAATATATTTAAGAAATTATTATTGTTATCGTGAATACATTAAAGTTTATATTCTGAAGACAAAATTAAGCATGGCATGAAATTATGGTCAGTATAATAAATGTAACCCAATTTGCTAACTGATTGTGTAAAGGAATGTTTTGAGTTATTCTGTAAAGTATTTAAAACAAAAAAACATACAAACAAAAAACAAAAAACCAATTTTAAAGTTATATTTACTGTATATTGCTCGAAAGTGATCTTTCAACAATGTGCATGAACTACTTCATATTTTTATACATGGCAGATGTTTTCTAGCCAAGTTTTCGAGTATGCCTCTTGGCCTAAACTGGATTGTCATAAAAATAAGCAAATGTTTAACCCTGCAGTTTCAGTTGTATGGCCATTAGCCTATCACAGAAACTTGTGAAGAAATTATATAAATAAATAATATGCTAAATAAACAAAAGTACAAAGCAAAAAAAAAAAAGAGTCAGTCTTGTTACCCTTAGTTCTAGTAGGGCCCTTAATTCATCAAGATAAATGAAATTTGAGGCTTCTATGCTTCAAAAGACATGTTTTGAGGGTCAGTGAGATTCGTGATGCACTCAGCACATTTTATCTGTGGTTAATGACCATTGTGATAGTGGGAAATTAAGCTGTCTTGAAGTTTAGTCAGTCTTTATAATAATACTAAGAAATATTTTGCTATTTTGTTCCAGGGGTTATGTGGATTTTTATTTCATTTTTTTTTTTTTCAGATGACTCTAAATTTGGTCAGAAGTTGATGGAACGCATGGGCTGGTCCAAGGGAAAGGGTCTTGGAGCAAATGAAGATGGAAGAAAGGAAAGTGTGAATGTTAAATTCAAGAATGACACTAAAGGTATATTTATATTTTGTTAAATGTGCATTTAGAAAATGAATATAGCTCAGTTAATTACCCCAGATTACTCAGCAACTGTTGAAAGCTGCCAAAGTGCTAGTAATTAAAAATGTTGTAATACAATCTTTGAATGACGTAATAAATTTTAAAAATACAGATTACTATACTATGTAGCTGTTCAAAAGCCTGAAGGACTTCTACTTTGATCCTGCTGTATTTGGTGATTTTCTGAACACTATCACATACTTTTTGAGAACAATAGCTGTGAAGCATCCATCTTATTTAGAGCTGTAATTTTAATATTTAATAACAATTTCTCACATTAAAATACAATTGTGATAAATTAGCTAACAAAATGTTTTTGTCTGTACTGGTATGTTTACTTAAGGTGTAGGCTGCACAAAGAGTTACGCTGACAGCTGGATTACTAATCAGGACGACTTCAACAGTCTGTTGGCCAACCTAAACAGCAGTGCAGGGACTAAAGAAGAAACCACCAAAGTCACATCTTTGGAAGAAAATAGTAAATCATCAAGGAAGAGAGTTCAGTATGTAGTTAACTAGCTCATTTCTCTTATTGTCATATGCTCATCATTTTAATGTCTTGATTGCATTGCCAAAAAATATTTCCTTGTGTCATTGTGCACAACATTTTATACTCTGATAGGATTTAACAAAAGCCAACAGGTTTTCTGTTAACAGTGTTTCCTATGCAGATATATTGTGGTTATTATTATTATTTTATAATCACTACTACTTATCTTCAGTTTTGTTCATGAAATAATAATAAGGATATATTGCCCCCCCCCCCCCCAATTTAAAACATAGCAGCACAATAAAAAAAATGGTAAAACAACACCCTTTAATAATTATTGTAATATTGATGTTTGGAATTTAATTATTGTTTACTTACCTATGAAACACATGCCACATTTTTATTATTCTTGCATGTTGATATTATCTTTTTTCCATGTCACTACAGTTATCAGAAGTTTACCAAAGGCAAAGACTTGTCAACACGATCAGAGCACGACTTGAACTGTATCTTTGGAATTAAAAAATCAAAGTCCAACTCTCAAAGCAAGTTGTCACAAGAGGTAATATATTGTCACTTCAGTGACTGTATTGTCTTTTTCAGTAGTCAAATAGTCTGAATGATTTCTTTCATTTGACACCAGTAACCTGAGGATACACCATTCATTTTAATAATATCTCTCTGTTGATTTTTTTTTTTAATGACCCCTTTTGTAACCCAGTGTGTAAGTGACAACCTGTTTGCCTGTTAAACCAGAAATTATTTGTATACAAATACTTCCGACACTAATATTACTGTTAATAATTATTTGTTAATAAATATTTTGGCATATTTCAAAAAAAATTGACTTCTATAGCCTTGTGATAATATTGCCCACTTGACACACGGTCGATCTGAGATTGATCCCTGTCAAAAAATGTTTCCAATGCTGATATAACCGCTAATAAAAATGTGTTGACTACATCATCTTTTTAATTTTAAGAATGTGATTGTTTATTGTTACTAGCAAATAAATGTGATAAAAAAAGTACACTAAAATTAATTTATTAGGAAATATTTTATACTTTTAGGATTATTTAGTAAAATTTACTTTCTATTCATATGGTGACTAAGAACCCAATATGTTATAGCAAATGTTTGAAATGCTTCTGTATTTTAGGATAATGGCCAAGAACCCACTGATGACACAGAAATTGTTGAAAATACTGGTCTTGTCACCATCACCAGCACTGCCAGCGTCCAAGAGTATTTTGCGCAAAAAATGGCAGCAAAGCTTAAAAATGCTTCCCAGATAAACCTTTCCAATGAATGTGAACAGAAAAACAACACTGCCACAGATACAAATGTTGATAGCAGTCATACTTGTGAAAATGTCAGAGATGACGATCAGATGAATAATTATACAAAACACAAGAAGAAGAAGTCTAAAAAATCAAAATCTGGAAGCAGGAGTGATGAAATATTTTATGAAGTTTCTTGTGAGACAGATGAACCAATTGATGTAGTGAATATTGCAACCAGTAAACCTAAAAAGAAGAAAAAGAAAAAGGAGAAGCATGACACTAAAGAACCAGCACAAAGTGAAATATTAGAGGAAAGGTTGAGCCGCAAAGAAAAGAGAAAGAAGTCGCATGGTGCTGAAATGAATGATGATACTTGTGAAAAAAGTCACGAGTTTGATGCAGTTGAAAGTAATCTAGAAAATGAAACATCCACAGTATCTGACTGCCCAACTAAATCCAAAAAAAAGAAAAAAGACAAGAAGAAATGTAAAACTTCGAATGAAGCATCGAGTGATACAAGGGAAAAAGAAATAGTCGAGACTGACAAACATGTTCTAAAAGATTTATCGGATGATCTACATTTGGAAAAGAATGATAGTAGAAAAGTGAATTCATGTGAAAATATTAAGTTGACTGAGAAGAAAAATGTTGGATTTGAATTAATTGAGAATGAAGGGGAACATGTAAAAATAGAAAAGAATAATAAACGAAAAAAGAAGAGTAAAAGTGTCAAACAAGAAACCAATGGTTTGCCTTGTAGTGTACCTGATCTCGATTCCAGTAATGTAATTTCAGAAACATTATTGGTAAAGGAAAAACATCTAGAAAAGTTGAGTCATGAAAGTAGTAAGGCATCCAAAGAATTAAAACCAAGTAATGAAAGAAAACCCAAATCTAAAACTAAGGACCAACTGATGGCAAAGGAAATCACTAAAGTCTTCAAAGGTTCCTGTTTAAACCAGATTCCTGGTTACGGCAATTTGTTAGTTTTAGGAAAGAAATAAGGTATAAAAGCACATTTGTTTTGTCACAGTTAAAAATATATTTCATAGTGAGGTAGGTCAATGGATCATTCCCACATATTAATCTATTTCTAATTCAGGCAGAGCTGCACAGTTGGTATGACAAAGGTTGTGATTTATGCTGTTTTGCGTGTGGGAGATGGTACATATAAATATATCTTGGTGCTAATAAAAAAAACAGTATTCAGTGGCAGCAGTGGGTTTCCTTTTTCACTATCATTTCTCTGTTGTTTATTTCATGGATAGGCTACAAACAATTATATTTGCAATGGAGAGTTGTGGAAGTGTCACTTTTTTTTCCTCCATCATTTTAAACAGATTGAAACTGACATCATTAAACAGTATTTTCAGATGTGTATGAAAACCATGTAGTAAATGAAGAACTGTAAGTTTGAGCAGAAAAAAATATATGTAAATTTCTCTTTGTTTGCATATGTGGGTACACACTTGTGTATGTACTGTGTAGGTTTTTCTCAAGTTGTCTGCACTTTGGTTTTAGTGTGTAAGAATAGAATACATTTATTTGGAAGTCATCCAAGGCAAAGTTAAAGAGACATAAATTAATATTAATAAGTTGTGTAATTTCATGTATATACGTCAACACCACAACCTAGTATCATCATTTCATTGTTTTGAATGATGGATCAAGAAATTAATTTAATGTTTCCTAGATTGATGACTATTGGAATGTTTAGAAGTTCCAGAGAATAATAAAATTCATTTCTCAATCCACTGTCCAGGACAGGGAAGTGATGATACTAGGTTGCGATGTTGACAGAAATTACACAACTTTGGGAGAATGAACCATATATGTGTATGTGTGATATCAACAGAGGAGACATCAATTCCAGTTTAGAAATTACTTTGTAGAATTGTCATTTTGATACGTGTCCATATTAACAATTTATCTATTTCTAAGCAGGTAGGGACTGCATAATATTTCTATTTTGCAGTTGTTTAGTTATCCATTTGACATATTTCCATTTTATAGCTGTGATGGTTGAGGGGTAGGGTATGAATGGTAGAGTTGTTAACCCTAACCTACACAGTTTACCTTAATAGAAATCACAAATACACTTAAATAAAATATAATTTATTGAATAGTAAATAGTAAATCTGAACAGTCACTCAGAAAACGGGTATATATTTTACAGTAACTTATTAGGAACGTAGTAATGTGCCCTCAGGCTCTAGCCTGGTACTATAAGTATTAGTGGGAACATAAAAATCACTCGGGCAGCGCCTGGAAATGTATTGTTCCTTAACTTACATAAACATTCTATCGTTTTCATGGTTATATCTACTCTTCGTCTCAATTGTTACCTTCTCTCCTTCACTCACAATCTATGTTTTTTGTTCAACATCATCCATAAACATAGCAGTAACTAATAACATCAAAACAAAGAGGAGCGGGACATAGCTCAGTGGTAAGCATGTTCTCTCATGGTGCGGTGGGTCGTCGGATCAATCCCACATGGTGGA
>JAUTBW010093992.1:0-10256 GCA_032361425.1 Peltospira smaragdina | reverse complement strand
TCTATTGTACACACACACACACACACACACACACACACACACACACACACACAAACATGCACACTCATGTACACACACACACACACACACACACACACACACACACACACACGTGCACACATACATATGCACACACTTGAGAACACACACAATGGTGCACATGACGAGTATGCTAGAAGTCGTATTCCGACAGTGTGAGATAAAAGTGTTAGCTAACCAGTGGCAATGTAATGAGTGTAAAATGCGAACTAATTGGCTGATTGCACACACATGGCAATCGACTCCCAGAAGATATCACTCGTAATGAACAGTGTCTTGGCAACTTGTCACAAATTATAAATCTTATGCTTCGTTAACAAACAACAGTCAAGAGTATTTATAATTAAAATTCTAACTACGTGAGTGAACATGGCTATGCATTTAAAGCCAACCAGGGAAAACAGTGATGCTTTTATTTTCTAATATATGATGTACTCAAAGTACTTTTTCTAGTTTATATATAAAAAAGACGTGCATGAAATTTAGTTATAATATTTTCATAATATATGATACACTCAAAAAGCTTTTTCTAGTTTATATATAAAAAAGATGTATATGAAAGTTAGTTAAGGATTTTCATAATATAATATATGATATACTCAAAATAGTTTTTGTAGTTTATATATATAAAAAAGATGTATATGAAATTTAGTTAAGGATCATATACAATGCGAAAAGACATTACATACCAATATTTAACTAGTACATTATGACATATATTTTAAAAAAAATTAATGGCACACTCCAATACATTTTTATTAACATTTATTAACCAATACATGCACGCTCCCTTTTATGTGCTAATACAGTAGGGAATTAAGTGTACCATGATATTTATTTCAACCTACGGTATGCTCCTTAACTGATGTTATAAAAGTCTTGGTATGTATTATCCTGGAGTGGTGCATATAAAAGATATCTTGATGATAATCAGAAAGCATACCCTATGTGGTAGCAGTGGGTTTCCTTTATAAATATGTATTTTTTTAGATTATATATATTTTACCAATGAATTTATGTATGAATGCAAACATATACACCTTAACAAAAACAAAACAAAAACAAAAAAGAAAACAAGAAAGTATTGTCTGCAACAAATTTTAAAAATACTGAATTAATGTGACAAATAATTGTGGCTTTGTTTCCATTTAATGGCACTAAAAGTGATAAGATACGGCAAAAACAATTTGCCAAGTAAACACTTCACCTAATGGTAGTCACACTAACAGAATTCCGTCTATAATGGCCATTTTATGCAAATCAATCTACCATGATTCCAAAAACGCCAACTCTGTAATGGCCATGAAAACGATGACTGCCAATTATGATGGTTTTGCCACCTCCATTCACAAATCCTCAAAGCCCAGTGTGAAATCCAAATGGAAGAGTGTGATTATATGAACATGGCAAATGTATGACATGGGCAGATGTAGCGGAAATTGCAGGAATTCCGCTGATGGTGAATAAAGCCAAATAAAAGGAGAGGTCGTGTCTGTTCGTATTAGTGTCTATACCATCATGGTCATCAGGAAGTTGCACATTAACCATGAAATATTGTTAGGAAAGTAGTATATTAGCTGATTACTGCTGTGGTATAACAAAGGAATATCATATTATTACATTTTGGTAATATTATTGTGGTATTGCTTTAAAAAGAAGTATATTAGCCAAAATATAACAAAAATATTTTGTTAATAACTGTGTAATGTTGATAGGAAACCAGTATATAAACTGAATACTACTATGGAATAAAAAAAAAAATGACATAACATTTTGTTTTGATGACACTTGTAATATATTAGCGGATTACTTACAATGAATAATATAGTAGTGTAAAATATAAACCAATTTATAATAATTTTGTTATCAAAATTATACATTAGCCAATTAATAATACATTTATCTGAACAACAATCTACATTTAACATACTGAATATTTAGCGCTCATACCTGACACTATGAAATTAGTTTTGGGGGCAATAAAAGATAAGAACAAAACCAAAACAAACTTACTACATATTAATGATTATTCAACACTGGATATATTTTTACTAAAAAACATCCATCTAGCAGCTCAATAACAAGGTTTGATCTCAAACTGACTGCACATCATACATTTGCATTAACTCCTGAAAAATTACTGCATCCATTAACTCACTAATGCTTGGGTGTAATAATAGAAAATCATGACAATATATTTTCTTGTTACTGGTGTGAAGTTGTCAGGAAAGCAGCACATTAGCTGATAATTGCCATGGTACAACAATAGATCATCACAATATTATATTTGCTAGCTACTGGTGGTTGCAAGATCGGTGGCAGAGAATACCTGATCTTAACACATTGTGAACAATGAACATTGGTGTAATGTTGTTAGTCAGCAGATAAGAGATCATAGCAACAAAATGAAGAACAAAGACCTGCTGTGTTTAACATCATGTTTTAATATCCATTTTAATATTTAAAAATTCTAATATAAGTAATTTATTATTATATCTACTAACAAATAACATAACGGTTTAGATGTTAGTTTTTTAGTCATACTAAAGTGACTGTTAATTTTTATAATAATCTCATGCAGAAGCAAGCAAAATGTCCACATTAAACCATGAACAACAGGAACTATGGAAGGAAGGAAGGAAGGAAAATATTTTATGATGCATTCAACACATTTAATGTACAGTTGCGCAACATCAAAAATATGGTTAAAGTACAAATAATGATCACAGAAGAAACCTGCTGTCCCAAAGAATATTTTCTTATTAGCAGCAAGGGATCTTTTATATGTACTATCCTATAGTCAAGATAGCACATACCATGGAGTTTGTTACACCAGTTGTGTAGCACTGGCTGGAACAAGAGATACCTACAACCCATTGCATAATGAGCATATACTGCTAATGAGCTAAATTTCATACTGAACTGAAAAAGCCAAAAACTGTTTTAAAACATGAAACTGCTTTTAAATCCTCTTTCTACAGTGTGACTGGGTAACTGACTGACCACTTATCTTTGGTCAGACCAAATTAGAATTGATTTCACTGCCAACTCACAAGTCCAGCAACTGCACCAAAAGGTCGGTGTAAATATTTAATACCCGAAGATGCGATTATCTTATTAGCCAATGAATTCATCAAGAATTTACCAACATCCTTGGCTACAGGCCTCTCCGGGGTGTCCATCTTTACTCTGGCATGACAAACGCAATTTTCCTTTTCAAACGGAGAAGAAAATCCGTCCACTTGGCTTAAGCCAGGTACAAATGTGATTCATTGTCTCAGCGATGTTGAATAATTTACACTTGGCGGAGGTTGTTGAGGCATGGACCTGAGAATGAAGCATCTGTGGCCCACCGGGCTATTGGGCTACATTATGGGTCACAGCATCTGCTGGCCTTTTAGTGTTTGCTGGTATAAAAAAGACACAAAACCACCACTGAACTAATCACGGCATCACTGTTAATCCATCAATGTTAATCACAGAGATTGAGGATTTAATACAGTTGGCAGACTCCTTGTGTAATTACAGGACCTCAGTTTTAAAAGGTCATAGCAACTCTTTTAGAGGTTGTAGCATTGTTAATCTGTTACCCTTAATGCTAATAGAAAATTCTAGTGTAGACGGTAGCACATTCTTGTTACTCCACAATCTTTAACAGTAGTACAAGCTGTATCGAGTGTCTGAGTTATATCTTGATAAAACCAAAGGTTGTAACTATGGCATCATTTTCATTTTACTGATATATAAAATCTAATGATAAAAGAGAACAGAAGAACCCATGGCATCATTTTTAATTTATCAGTCTTAATAGTCATGGAGGGATTGACAGTTCTTACATATATTGTCTCTATACATCAAATACATATCACAAGCAAAATAATATAAAAAACCCTCGTAACTACACTTTTCTAAATTTTACAGGAGAGCAAAAAAAAAAAAAAACTGATTTAAAAAAAAGTAATATACGTCATTATGTGACTATTTGTCATGTGGAAGTCAACCTCTTTCTGATAAGCCAATAGTCATAACATTTTAACAGAAACACAATATGAACCTTCTAACTCCAAAAATGCCAAAATGTGATTTTCCTCCAAAAGTGTAATTACGACCTTTTGTCATTTCGCCGACAATATGTAGGAGTTAACTACTGACATAGAAAGAAAATACAAAAGACAAAATAAAATTCTAATCCATCTTCTTTAACAGTTATAGAGAAAGCTGGATTTTAGTACAAATGGTAGTTATATTGTATTAGATGTGCTAGAAGAGTAATAATATAAACCACGCTTCATAACATATTTATGCTACCCTTTATATTTTACCGAAATAAAAAATAAAACAGCATTGTCAAACAATGAAACATTTTCATCATAGAGGGTTGGGATAAGGTACAGATGGTGACCTCATGTATTAATTTTAACAGGTAGGTTTAAAAAACCAGGCTACACAAATAAGACACACATGGGACAAAAAATGGTGTCATTGTTAATCCATCATTCTTAACAGTTACAAAGGAAGCTGGGAATAGTACAAAGGGTAGTCAAGTTCTATCAAGCATCAAATGTAATAATAAACCACACTTCGTGAAATATGCCATTCTTTCTATTTTATTGTTATAAGTACATTATAAAAGGTAAAGAACCAATAATGGCAGCATTGTCAAACTACGAAAGTGTACAATCATAAAGGGTTGGGATCTAGTACGGATGAGACAACCATGCTTTAATATACATGTGGAATAAAACCACCTGATATAATACAAAAGGTTTTCACCATTGTTAACCCATCATCTTTAATAATCATTTAGATTTCAGGTCCTAATACAAATGGTAGACGTCTTATATCAGATTTGTGTGTTACGACTAATTTACAGTTCATCAGCCATACTTTCTATTTTATTGATGTAAAAATGACAATGCTGAGAGGCAACAGAACAATCATGGCTTCATTGTTAATTTACTAGCCTTAGTGGTCAAAGACGACATGAGTTGTATACAGGTTAGGTACAAAGGTAGAATTAAATCACCTGCTTTAAAATGAAAATACAATGGTAACACAATAAGTTCATGTCATCATGTTAATCCTGATCATTTCGAATCCAGAACAGATGGCAGACTTCGAGCATCAGATGTGTAAGTGGTATGATTAAATCAGTTCAGAGAACATGCCATTTTTACTTTACTAATGTGAGTAGAGAGAGAAGAAATATTTAATGATGCACTCAACACATTTTATTTATGGTTATATGTCATTACATCTACGGTGCAGGACTATTTTTGATGGCGAGAAATTAAACCCTCTTGCCACATGTTATTCTTTTTTGTTAGCAGCAAGGAAACTTTTATATGCACTATCCTATAGACAGGATAACATACCAAAGCCTTTGTTACACCAGTTGTGCAACACTGGCTGGAACAATAAATATGTTATGAAAATTATTTCGAAAAGCAACATAACATAATAGCAAAACTGTAAAATTATGAATGCTTATGATCAAAGGAAGATTGGATAGTAGACCCCACATAAGTTTAATAGAATTACACATGATCATAGGGGTGTGTGGTTATATAATAGGTGATAGACCCCACACAACCAGTATACATGAATAACTGCACTTCCTGCTGTAAAACAGATACACTCGTAATGGTGTATTACAACTTAATGTCTCAATTTCACCAACTTCTGTTTAATGACGTGTTAGGGTTTTGTTAACTATCATTGATTCCTACCACAGTATATAATAAGATCATAAAAATGGTTAAAAAAACCCACACAGCACAAAGAAAGCATAAAAAACAGCATGTTATGTTTTTTATCTTTTAACTTATGTTGCAATCAAATTCCATAGGTGTGAGATATAACACAGAGGTAGAGCATTTGCTCATAGTGAATGAATGTTAACGACACCCCAGCACAAAAAGACAGACCAGCTATTGAGTGTCAGAACAAGGTAGAATTGCTCATAGTGTGGTAGGTCACTGGATTCATTGGGCTATATCCCGTTCCATCTAGTGCTCCATGACTGATGTATCAAAGGCCATGGTATATGCTATTCTGTATATGGGATGGTGTATATAAAAGATTCCTTGCTGCTAAATGAAAATAGCTTATGTGATGACAGCAGGTTTCTTTTCTGACTATCAAAATTATTCTTAACCATAATTATCTTTGATGCGATATAACTGTAGATAAAATAAATTTTGTTGTCACTAAATAAAACATTTTTCGTTCTTTCTCTCTCTCTCTCTGTCTCTCCGTCTGTCTCTCCCTCTCTCTCTCTGTATCTCTCTGTCTGTCTCTCTCTCTCTCTTTCTCTCTGTCTCTCTCTCTCTCTGTCTCTTTCTCTGTTCTCTATCTCTCTCAGTTTCTACAACCATTTCTTACAGAGTAGTACCTTGTCATTAAATCACCTTTACATGCTATGGGTAATTGTAATCAAAAAACATTTTACTAAGTAGTTTTGTAACCTTGCAAAAAATAATGTATTTATGAGTTGCCTTGGTTGTTCATTGGTGTTGGCAAGATATGATCGTGGTCCTTTGGCTGACATTGCTAATGAATTTTAGCATTTTCTTTTAGCTGATAACATGCAGAGATAAAGTCATTTGTCTGTGCCATGGCAATACATAATAAAATATTCCTGATTAAGAATATAAGGTGCTAAGGAAAACAGTCAACCATGCTTACGGTCAATATAAAATATTTATTGTGATATATTATGAGCAAATAAATCAAATTAAAATAAAACAAAAAGGCAGAAACATGGAATAAAAGATGACTAGAGAATTAGTCAAACCAACTTAGATAGCTATTGAGCTTTTAATTACAGCAAATAACAACCCCCAACTCTCTCAAATACTCTTAAAACCACTCCCCCCCCAAAAAAAAAAAAATAACCCACAAAAACACCCACAAAAAACAAGCAAACCAACAAACCAACAACAACAACAGACATCAGAAAATAGACAAGAAATGAAGACTAAAAGATGGAAAAAGTGACTAGTGTATATTTTACCATTAAAAATAAAAAAAAACCCAGATATCACTAAAGACATAACATAGGATCAAATCGACAACTTGGTGGACTCATACACTACATATCTTCAGCTGTATCCACCATGGCTGGTAATAAAATATAAGAGCATATATCTATACACTGTATATATGCTGTAGACCACGGCAGTTTCAATTCAGATTTGTTATTTAGAAAATATTACACTGGCCTTGACCCATATATGATAATGAAAGAGGAAACCTGCTGCTACTAAATTAGCTAATCATTCTGATTAAGCAGCAAGGAATAACATATACCATGTCTTTTGTTAAACCAATTGTAGAGCAGTGGTTGGAATGAGACATAATCCAATGAGTCCCACTGCACTATAAGTGAAAGATCTACCTTTTGAGCTACTGTACATATAAAATACTGGTAGCACAGTGGCCTTAAGGTGTAATATAACAGTAGAATTAATGTTTTATCTCTGTACAAGTCACTGCAATACATCTGTAACACAGGATGGATGCCTGTCTTAACATGCTGTATGTATCAATCAGGCTTCAGCCACTGTGACATAAACTGTGTATTCATCTCTTAGGGGTTATTATGTACAATATGTACCACCTGCCTGGTGGACCCAAACTTTCTGGGTCAACCTTGTTAACAGATTGTCCAGTAGCCAGCTGGAACAATAGTAGCAGTATTGGTATGTGGATTGGAGCATATCTTATAACATTCAATGGAAAACATAAGCCCAAAACCCCAGAGATTATATTATTGGTTAATGCAACAAAGGGTTATGAACTGGTTTTGAAAATATGGTTGTTTTCCCCCGCTTGATGTCAATACATGTAACAGTAAAATTAATACTTTATTCGAAAATAAAGGTTAATGAGCAGATACGTTAGGAATGTAATATATTAGCTGATTTTAATAAGCTTCTATATTCATGAATGAGCTTCTCCCTTCCTCAGAGTTAGGCAATGGCCATGCCAGAATTTTAGTCCAAGCAGACATGTCAATAACTTGAAAGCATATGAACCTGAAAATAGGTTTTCCTGTCTGTGAATAATAGCTTTTTGTGTTCTAATAATTCCAATACATGTTGTTACAAATATAAAGCAAATTGGAAAAAACAACAACGAAAAAAACCAACAATAATCATAAAAGCATTTCAGGTGACTGTATCAAAAGTATAAAATGGATTACATTGATTAACATACTACATTAACACCTGCTTCAATGTACATTAAAAAGATCAAACAGACTGCTGTACAATTATTATTTACTCTTAAAAGCATACTTATTATTATGAAACATTTTGAAATGAAGAGTATTTCAGTCCAGAATTACAATTATATTTCCGCCCCATTCATCCTCAAGCCTTGTTTGATAGCTTAATGGAAACAAGTGCAGCAATTCCACTATTGCTACTCATCTATTACCAATGTCAGTTTGTGTAATCTGATTTCAATCAGCTTGTTCAACAAGTCTGCAATATAATTACCAATATCTTGCTTTGGGCCATGTTAGTCTTTGAACTGGTATGACGTCTTTGACACATGACAAATGGTTCCAGAACGAATATTTTCTATTAATGGTTTTGCACACAGTTTTGAAACAATAACTAAAATGTTTAATGCATGTATCCAGTATATTATTTCCACTATCTTGCTTTGGGCTGTGTTAGTCTTCTAACTTCTTTGACATATGCCAAATGGTTCCAGAATACAGTTTTGAACAAACTAATAATTATGTACAATGTATTATGCATTTATCCAGTACAGTTGTTTTAAGATACATTTAAAGAAAAAAAAATTCTTCAGTACACCATTAGTGGACACTCTACTGTTGTTCTATGTCCCACTAATAACCAATTTATTTAAACAGCCTCCCCAACCTTGACATCTCATGTTTCTGGGGACAACAAACATTCTAATGAAAAAAAATAAAAAAATAAAAAAAAATAAAAAATAAAAAATAATAATAATAATTTAACAACACATTAAACACATTTTTATTAATGGTTATATCAGAATTTGGATACACATTAATTAGAAAATATCCCTAGTGGTTACGTAACAGGGATCGATCTCTAGTTGACTGCACGACAAGCAGACACTTCCACCACTAGACTAGACAGAGGTGAGAAAAATTTCACAAGACGTTTAGATACACCCTGCAAAAATGTTGAGCTATTTGCCTACTGAAGGCTGAGGATTGACGGTGTGACATGCCGCCCTGTTTCACACACTGCTTGCAAAACACCTGACTTTTATCTACCTGGAGAGAAAGTCTTACGAATCCTCCACAAACAACACCAGTGACTGGAGAGCTAATTTATTACATGGAATGAGTTTGAAACAAGCTCCCAGACAAACACAGATATCTTGAACAAATAGGTTGATACCAAACCTTCAAACATATCCATTTACCAAAAGGAAAACTATTTTCCAAACTACTCATTCGAAGTATCTCTCTGTTTATCTTTTCATCACAAGTGAATTTTAATAAGTATATATATTCACTGATAAAAAAAAAGGATTATGGTTTGATGTACACAACTAACCAAGTCTTGTGGGTTAATGGGAAACAGATTTTGATAACAAATGCTATTAGCTAAACACCTAATTTCAATAAGTATATTTTGTACCAGCAAGTCATATCTATAGGGATTTGTATATGGTGGGCAATAGACGAAGCTCAGTGGTAGAGCACTGACATGCAGATGATCAAAGGGATTTTTCTAACTAAAACGTTTTAGATGCTGATATAATCATTAATAAAAAATGTATTGATTGTGTATAGACAACAACAACATATATAAATTAAAAAATTAAAATAATAAAAAACATAAAAAATCATAGTGTGGTCTCAACTGGTGAATTCATTAAGCTATTTCTCATTCAGCCTGTTCTGGTGTAACAAAGGCTGTAGTATATCTTATCCTGTCTAGAAATGATACATATAAAAGATGCTTCATTTTTAATAAAAGAATAACCCATAAAATGACTGCAGTGGATTTCCTTTTTCATGATCTGAATGGTCCATAATCATAAATACATGTGTTATGTATGCTGTTAAATAACACATTTTCTTCTTATGGAAAAAGGAGGAAACCTATTTGGTTAAATTATTAAGTATCAGAATAATAATAATAATAATAATAATAATAATAATAATAATAATAATAATAATAATAATAATAATAATAATAATA
>JAUTBW010093981.1:0-10256 GCA_032361425.1 Peltospira smaragdina | reverse complement strand
AAATAAATAAATAAATAAATAAATAAATAAATAAATAAATAAATAAATAAATAAATAAATAAATAAATAAATAATATCTTTTGTGAGAATATTGTTAAATAGTTCAAAATAAATAACACCAACAGGTAAACAACCAAACATTATTGTATATAATACAAAACAAACACACATGATAATGGATGCCCTTCAAGGAATATTGTTTATTATCCAGAAACTGTAGTCATTTTTCATTCTAGAGACAATCACAATCTCACTTTACTAAATAAACAATGCATTATTTAAAGGGAGACAGTACAATATACTCTACCCGTTTTCTTTCATCTGATAGGCTTAACCAATCAATAAATGGGTAAAATATTGTTCTAAGTCGCTTTGCTGCCATAATAAA
Organism: Peltospira smaragdina; assembly: GCA_032361425.1. Lineage (NCBI taxonomy): Eukaryota > Metazoa > Mollusca > Gastropoda > Neomphalida > Peltospiridae > Peltospira > Peltospira smaragdina. The sequence goes on along the minus strand of JAUTBW010093981.1, from coordinate 9,868 downwards.
TTTCAGTTCACAAACACTTATAAAACTGCATTGTGCTTTTGTTCTTTTACATGTAATTTTTGTTGTAGTAATTAAAATGGTAAGATGACTGTGTTTACACTTTTGTCCTTCAGTGAAATTTATATTAGATGTATGTTCCAGCAATGCATACAAATGAATTAAAAATAAAACATATATATACTTTTTATTTTATTTTCATCCATTAAAAAATATTAAACACTGTTACTCAACTTAGATTTAGCACAGTGGAACCTACCCACACTGAATACCTGTTTGAACAAATATCTTGGTCATAAACTTCCCTTTCTGTTAAAGATCCACTCTATTCCCTTAGTGGTGGTCGTCACTGCTGAACACATTGATTGCCATTAATTAAATAAATTATCACATCTGTCACCCTTTAAAACCATTCTTGAACCCTGGATATAACAGAAATCGAATCGGTAAAAAGTTATAATTTGTTTACAGTTTTTTTTTCATAATTATTTGCTAAGAATAGCACCAAATGAGTTATCTCCCTTGTCTGCATTTGTAATGTAACAGGATAATTATTATGCTGTGTTCATTTGGTATTCGTGAATATCATGAAATCACGACTTTCAACATCAGAACAAGACTGATTCAGAATATCACACCCCAGTTTACAAGTCATGTTCACGGAATAATTTGCCAAATGAACAATTTTCACAACTTGTGTACATGGAAAACACAGTTTTTTACAACCTCTAATGAACACAGCATTACGGCATTGATTTTACTATGACAACTTACATTGGCAACCTCTGGTGCGTTCAGTTTACGAATATACTCATAGGTGGTAAATAATGTGTTATCAAGCATCCTATAATTAATTCTCAAAGGCTGAGTGGAAATTATGTGAAACCAGTCAATGGCACTACAAAAATGTGGCCTAAGGCCAGTGTATGTCCAGACCTTCATGGACATGAATATAGAAGTTGACCATATTAAGGGAAATGTGTTCATAACAAGTGACCAGTAGGTAAACCACTTTTATGGAATACCTACCCCAATGAGACAATGCTATATAGCTTTCAGTTTCGGCAGATTCCACCTCAATCCATTACATATAAAATATCAACACTACAGTTACTTGACCATTATTTATTTTCTCTCTGGTCTAACAAACAATATCTGAGACAGGAATATAAGCCAGTGAGTGAGAACACTGGACAATACTCATTACATCACTTCACCTAGCTCTGACTACCGGGTACGTCCATAGTTACCACAGTGTATACACATTTATGTCTATTAAAACTAGATAACATAGTTCCAAAATATACAGATTTAATGCACAGCAGTGTGTGACATACACAGACAGTGCACTCACCCATCTGCTTTAAATATGAAAGCAAGGCCCAAACCTTGTCACGGTAGCATTCAATAAACAGCTGTATTTTATACCCTTATATTTACCCATGAGTTTATACATGTAAATAATATTGAGCATTCAGGCATATTACTAATGATATTTTACTGGGAAGAAAACATATTGGCATATTTCTATTATTTATATTTCTAGTTTTAAGTTGCAGTGAAGACATAAGTGTATTTTTTAATTAATAAAATGATAAATAAAATGAAAATTAACACTAAAAAATGACAAATGAAGTAGAAATATGGACTAAAACTGACAAAATATAACAACATAGTGAATTAATCAACATAACTGGTTACAAAATAGAAATACCATCTAAATAAAAGTTTTACAAAATCCTACATCGCTCTAAAACATGGAAGGATAATGCCTCCATGTTGTCATTCAAGGGATATAAGGATTAAAATGTTAGTCCTGGTCAAGAGAAAGAAAGAAAAAGTGATAAATGATGACTCAGTCTTTTAATGACATTTTCTTTTAATAAATCTTTTTTTGGTGATTTGCAAACTCAGTCTGTTAATATTTTTTTGCAAAAACCATTAATAATAATAATAATAATAATAATAATAATAATAATAATAATAATAATAATAATAATAATAATAATAATAATAACAATATTAATCTTTAATTTTAATTTTAATTTACTGATTATAAAACCAGGACAACTAAACCTAAAGTAACATAACCAGCAAATATCCATTACCCCCATTAAAGGCGGGATCGTTCGACGTAAGAGTGAGGCTACAACACTTACATGGCTACAGAACTTCATCTTCTGTATCTTTATTCATGTATTTTGATACATATTTAGCTAATTGTCTCTGTATTTGTTTGAATAATTATTAATTGAAACAAAATCCAGAAACAAAATAAATAAGTACTAACTGAAAATCATGGAATTGTCAGTGAATCCTTCAAACCTTCTAAATGCAAACAAGTACTAGTTAATTAAAATTAAATTAAAAACATGACTGAAGGGCAAAAAAGAAAGATTATTCTACAAATATCTATATCTACAAGTACATTATAAAGCTGCTATTTTAAAATACAAAAGACTAGTGACAGTCTTCTTGCATAGTAAACTGATTGGCACGTATTGAATACACATATTATAGCACTAGTGGTTGTGGGTTGGCTTGGCAAGCACCAGCTCTGTAAGCCCTACATGTACATGTTCTTTCTAACTGTAATATATATTTGTGTTTGGCATACTGGAGCAGAGTACACTGTGTATTAGCATCCTATAAACAACCCTCGTGTGGTTAAGGAACAAGTGAAATTGTAAACTGTATAAGGAGATACGTTAATATTCCTACTAAAAACAAGATTTAATATTGGGCTAAAGTATAAGAATTCATTAAAAACAAAGTTAATTAAGCTGAAACATAAACTATAAAAGGAACTAAGGAGCATGATAAAGCCTAAAGAACCCAATTCTATTACGGTTTCTAGCATCTACGCAATCTAGTGCAAATTAAACTCAAACTGAAAGTAAAACAGAAAAATTAGGAAAGTAGCTGACAACATCTGTGTTACAAACAATTAAAATTGAGCAAATATGTAACTTACAATAAAAATATTCACAGTCATGGAATATGGCAAATTCAGATCATTAAGCCCATAATATCCTTGTATCAAGAAGATCAACTTCTTTGTCAGTCAGTCAGATATACTACATTTTTATATTAAGAAAAAAAGAGAAAGAAAAAAAGAGGTACAATTTACTTTAAATGTTCGAAAATATTTCAAATCAGAAAATGTTGTTTGGTAAAATGTAAAAAATAGTAAAAGGTAAATTCTTTGTTGTATAATACAACTTGATTTAGTATATAAAAGTAGAATACAAAATTTAGGAGTGCAGCTATCACAAGATACATTTTCGATGTTCTATGAAATTTTGTACAAAGAGAAAGGTATAAACTCCAATGAAACAACAAAACTTTATTTTCAACCCATGCTCAGACAAACAGAAATAGACATTTTTTATTCACTACGCATACCGATAAGATTATTAATGTTGTTTTCCAGCATGTATAATCCAAAGTAAAAATTTCTGTATTTATTTATGTCAATAATTTGCTAGAGATCTTTCATGGATCTGTGTGCTGTAATTTCTTTACAATAGGGATAAGACCTAGTCCTATGATAAACAATTATAAGACTGACTTAGGTTGTTGTTTTTTAAAGTATAAAAAGTATTCATACTCGTAATTAAATTAAATATACAATATTTTTTACCACTACATAAAGCTATGTCTATTAATCTTTAGTTGAATCCAATGTACATTTAAAATAATAAAAATTGAAACAAATTTACTCTTTCCTTAACAACAGGCAACAATAGAAAAGATTTAAGAAATATGGAAGTGTAGACCAATGTGAAGATGTTATTGCTATGAGCTGTATATTACTTTCAGGGCAGTTCCAGCAATGATTACAGTGGGGGGGGGGTATGTGACCACAACTCTATAACCTGTCACATCCTCAGTCTTATTAGATATGGCAAGTTCTTAAAAATTATTCTTCATTGCAGTCCCTTCACATGCAATCACTACTGAAAATACCCCAATAATCAAAGGGAATGTTTGCAGAGGCGAGCAAAATTGGGCAGAAAGGCATTATGGGATATAATGTCGATGTACTTGATACGTTGTTTATCAGCTTGGCATACAAAGAAAAATCGAGATCATTTAAAACATGCATTCACAATATAACTTACAATGAATAAATGTGGACATTAAATTATATATAATTTTCAAATGAGTGATTATGGCATATTTGTAAGATACTTTCCGTCCAGTAGGACAGACGTCGACAGTGTGTTACGATCATAATATAATACAGGTAATTATTGCTTGTTTACACTTCTCATACAAACCACTTGTAATGCAGCAGTTCTCTCCGTGTACAGAAAACAAGACACAAACTATTTCCCAGTTTGTGATGACTGGGCCATAGGCAAATACAGAGAACAGGTTAATACATAGAAATTATAATAAGCAGTGATTGTAATAAAGTAGTACACATAATATAAGTATACTAACATAACAGGTGGGTGCTAAAGAACAACATATAAATATGGCAAACTGTGAAAATGGCACACATTTCCTAAATAACTATCAGTAATAAAAAAATTTTATAATAATAACATAAAAATGTATAATTTTAAAATGTTTAAATTTTGTGTTTAATTATAATTTAATTTTTAGTATAAAATATATTGAATCTGTGGTTGTTGTTTTTTTGTTTTGTTTTTTAAATTCATGAATTTATAGATATGGTAGTATTTTTTTTTCTACAGAGTAGGAATTCAACACAATAAAAAAATAAAAATTATTAAAGTAATATATAATATTAAAGTGATCTTTTTAAATAGTAACAACACATTGGTATGAATTTTTTTTTTATTTGAGTAAATATTTCTAAAATCAGCCTCTGTAAAATTTACTTTAAAATATTTAACCATCAGTAGAACTGAACAAACAAATTATAACAAATTATCTTATGCCCATTTAAAAATTATTCATTGTAGAGATTTGTTTTCTTTATTTTAAACTTGCAACAAATGTAACAGTGTTTTAAGAAACGCTGAGTAACTCAGCTAAACTATCCATATTTCCAAACCAGCAGTTATTCAACATTTTAATTGTCTGTAAGAAATATGCAGCACTCAATATATCACAAAAAGTCATCACAAAATTATAATACTAACAGTTAAACGTTTAACACTACCGTCAGTTCATTTATCACTACCTTTAGTCTGTTAATTATTATATCTGTGTTGTGATATGTTTCAAATGCAGATTCATCTAACAAAAATCCTGTGTTCAGATGTCTGTTTTGATATATATCTTCAAGAGTATTAACAATATTCTACATGACAAAAGAAACTCTACAAACATATCGGTAACAGACTATTCAACAATTTGATAAATAATGTAACTAAGAGAAAACAACTGATAACTCTGCATGTATCACAAGATAAGTCACCACACTTCCATGTTGATGTTTATGACAGTGCAATATTGCATGAAACATTTTAATCAATTTTAGTTTTTAGTTTACAGTTTGACTGATCAGACTAGGTGTCTATTTGCAACACTAAAAACAGAAGGGGGAAAGACAAAAAGTATTTTCACAGAAAGAAGAGTGCAACAACAGAACAGTAATGAAACCAGCAACAAGTCATACTAACAGAAACTTCTTTTGGCACAGTCCTATTTACCTAGTAAAAAACAAAAACAAAACTTGTTCTTTTTCTTTTTCATAGTTACACAATTTCACTGTAGACCAATCAACAATAATACTACATTAAAATTTTTATTTCACAGATGATTCTGCAGTACAGAACAAAATCAACAACAGCAGAATGATAATCCATAAACTGCAATCAATATTAGTTTCAAGAGAACCTGTGTTGGGTGGTGAAATCTCTTCTACAGTCTGTGTTTTCTGACATACAGAAAGTGTTTCCACACACTTCACTATACTGTAGAGTGTCTTCAAACTTTCATTGTCTTCTGTCATACCATGGAAGATCTTTTAGTCCAGTCTTATGTGGCATTACAGTGTGTTTAAACCGTTCACTGACATACCATGGAAGATCTTTCAGTCCATTGAGTGGATGATTCACTACACAGTGTCTTCAAACTTCCATTGCCTCCGACACACCATGGAAGAGCGTCTTTGCCCAATGAGTTGATGTTTTGCCATACACGCCAGTATTTCTACACACCATGGGTCTTATTCACAAAAGGGTGTAAATTTACATTTGAAACATAGTACTAAGTCTATGTCTAACCATTGGTCCATGACGTCTGAGATGCTAGTTTCAGCCAATGATCAGACGTAACTTTACGCTACATGTGAAGCTTAACTTTACACTCGTTTGTGAACAGGGCTCCAGTATCACTACCAGCAGTTACACTTGACACTGCATCCTGACACCACAGACGGTAAACAACACAGGATAACTGGAAGCCATTTCATGTTTGTTTTTCGGTCATGTTCACCCGTACTAATGAATTCAGTGATGTGAATTACACTTACATATTTTAATCATGTCACCTACATTTACATATGTTAATCAACTACCTCAGACCTGTCAACGACTGTTAATTTCATCAAGTCTGCTAAGAGTTATACATGTGAACAGCATAATGACTGACATGAAATATATTGTCCAGCTTTATAATTATACTGCATTATTTCACTTCCTTTCTCTCACACACCCATATATGCAGGTCTCTTGCAATCTGAATTGACACTGAATTCTAAGAGAACATTAATGACATTATCTACTACTGTACAAAAACAAATGCAATAGAAAACATACAGAATGAGACATGTGCCTACATTAATTATAAAGATCTAACGTGATATATACAATGAGGGCAGTGTATGTAACTAGTTACGTTTAACATGTGATATACAGTTCTGCACCTATGAAAATGTATATGGTCCACAATAAAGTAAGAGTATACAAATATATAAATACTTTACTAACTCCAATATAACTTACACTCCAGATCTGTGTGGAGTTTGTCATTGAATAAGCTAGCAGCCATTGCTATGGGAAATAAAAACATATACAGTGATGTCGCATCCTTAGAAACAGGTGATCTCAGAATGATGGCAATGCAAACAAAACAAAAGTTACAGTCTCATGTTTAAATCTGATAAAATCAACTTCTAAATTCAAATGCATGTATAACTGTGTTGTTAATTAATAAACGAGTTGTCATCATTAACGACTATCATCAAAAATATTTTATTTTTATATGATTGTCAGAAATATAAACATAATTTGTGTGGCTTCAGTGATAATGTTATCCTGATTTTTATAATTCATTACTTTTCAAGGAGTCCTGATTACAAATGTTTTTAAACATGCAGATACATGCACATATTTAGACAAGATGATGGTGTTTAACAATGATAAGCTAATGATTTCTGTAACATATGGCTTCAAGAATCTATAAACAAACTGGATAAGATCTGTGAAATCAGACTGCCATGTGTTCCAAAGTAAGGGAGATAATCTGCAACTCTTAGGGATGTGAAATCACTGATGTATGATTTTTTTAAAGCAGGTAACAGGCATGATAGTTTAAAATTAATTTTCCAATATTCATAACGCTCTGTGGTACTTGTTAAGAGACAATGATTTCAATTTAGAATAACAATCACAGAATATATTGCCAATTTAAGCATCACATAGTAAAAAATCTGATTTATTTTATTATAAAATGAGTTCAAATCTATTGCTATTATGCTTATAAAAGAGATCTTCAACAATACTTAAACAAATGATTAAAATGACTTATATAATCTTTATATTAAAACATTATCCTGACATAAAAGTCTTACCAAATTTTTTTCAAATTTACAGAGATTCGAATAGACGAAAGTCTTACTAAAAACTTTTTCGAATTTACAGAGATTCAAACTGATGAAAGTTTTAACAAGAAGTGTTTAATAATTTTATCAGCAGATCTGATGACAAAAATATGCCATAGCATCTATTAAAAAATAGAAAAAGACTGATCCACTAACAGATCTTCGAGCACCATGGTCACATTCAGTAGATATGCCATATATTGTGGGAGGGAACTATATCTTCTTGGCAATTAGGAGGAAGACACATCCTCAGAAATTGTTGCTGTATTAACGTAGCCCATGTTTGAAGAATTGGTGTATGAATTGTCCATACTGTTGTCGGAATTGGCATCGTTATCAAAGTCGTTGTTTTCACAGTGGGATGCACTGTGCCGGTCACTGTTCTGGCTCGACTCGTTCATGGGTGAGTCTGGGTGACCATTTGGCAAACTGTTCACAGGAGATCTCGACAGAAACTGAGATGGGTCAAAACCAGATGGTACAGCAGAGCCACGGTCCTCACCTGAAAAAACACCACATATTAGTATACAAATCTTGAGTTGCACCCACACAGCTATGTCTCATTCCACCCTGGTGCTCCACAACTGGTGTACAAAGAGTATCTATTTATGGGATGGTCCATACAATTCTTCCAGTACAGTCAATCTGTTTCCTTTCTAGAGTTGTACTGATAAAACTAGAATCCCAAGTTAAGTGGAATAAGAATTCCAAACTTAGTGTAAAGTGAAACTATATATGATGTGTAACTAAGCATGCGAACATTCAATATATGATGACAATAATCATGTGGATTTTTTCATCTATGTAAATAACAGATAAATAAAATGCATCAAAGACGATTCAAACCACAGACCCTTAGCTGAGTAACAAACCAACTAATCTAATAGACAAATTCTTGCTTACAACCTAATGGGACCCAAATATAACAGATAAATCAGCCACCACTGAGGAGATAAAATCCACGGACTCTCAGTTTAAGTATGCAATTGAGTTAGTGAGGAAGAATATACGCTAACACCACTATGTGTAAAATATGTCACTAACCGTGTAAACCTTCAACGTATGTGGACCCGGAGTCGCCATACCACACTCTGCGCACGTCATGACGTCTTGCTTTCATCAGCGACTTGTATTCGGAAATCCGCAGCTTCTTACCGTCCACGATACATGTACGCTTGGGCCGCGGCCTGCAGATAGAGTGTATCATTGATTGATCGGTTGATTGAGTGAATGAATAAACAAATGAATGAATAAATGGACTAATGACTGAATGCACTAATGAATTAATTAACTATTAACAAGTTGATGGATTAATGCATGTATGGATTAATGAATGAATAAATTGACAAATGAATGAATGAATGAATGAATGAATTTAGTTATTGAATAATGTAAGTCAAATAATAAATTAATATGTGGATAATGAATTAAATACTGAAATGAATTCTACTGATGATTAAACTTAATGAAAATAACAGAAAGAAAAAATTAATTAAATGAATTATAAGTGAATGAAGTAAACTAAATTAAAGAACTAAATACACTAACTGAATGAACATGATTTACTGATCTAAGTGAATTAATGAAAGAAAAAAAAAAGATTTTTTTTTAAATTAAAGCCTGAAAAAATAAATAACCAGTGTCTACCTGTATCTATAGTCTGGGTGCTTTTCCATGTGAAGTTTGCTCAAACGAGACTGCTCTTCATAAAATGGCTGTTTCTCAGCATTGGTCATTGCTTTCCATTTGGCACCTGAAAATATATGATATTTTCTATGAATAGTTATGACAGATATCAAATGCTTGTTATTATAAAGTTGATCAAAACAATATTTAGCAAGAAAGTGCAGGATGGGTATAACAAAATAAATATAGTGGTTAGATTCAGTATGATTAAAAACAACAATCACATTAATTTTTTAAACACCTCAAGTTATTCTTATCAATTTATATCTATATATCAGCTTTCAATAAACAAACATGTGGCAACAGATATATTTATTATTATTATTATTATTATTATTATTATTATTATTATTATTATTATTATTATTATTATTATTATTA
>JAUTBW010093959.1:0-10258 GCA_032361425.1 Peltospira smaragdina | reverse complement strand
GATCTGGGGGAATGCATTGACAAGATGAGTGAGATAATTTTATTGTTATTGTGTTAGACACAAGGGGAATGCCTTGACAAGATGAGTGAGATAATTTTATTGTTATTGTGTTAGACACAGGGGGAAGACCTGGACAAGATCAGCGAGATGATCAACGAGCTAGTTGACTGGAGAAGGAAGATCCTATCGCAGAAACTAACCAACGTACGTGCATTGAATTGTACAGTAGGCACTCGGGTGCTTTTAAATGAATGATTGCATGTTTAACCATACCCAAGAACTCATGAAAATGTTGGATGCTGTTATATGTGTTCAGCTTTAAACAGCCAAATAGTGTATATAGTATGATAGCTAGATAGTATTTATAGAGGGCTTTGGTATATGTATTAAGTACTTACTAATTCCATAATAAATATTTTGTAATTTTACTGCTGATAAATAAAGAGTTCTATGAATTTGACTTTGTTCATTTATTTCATTAACAGACATTTCATCTTTATTTGATTCTTTCTCCAGGATGAGCTGAAAACGCTACAGCAAGACATCACTGCAAGAATTGACTATGGCAATGCGTATGTGTTGACATTATTTCTAATGTGGATCTTTGATCAGTTTGGCTTATTGGATATGTTTTTATTTGATTGGAGACTTTTTTTTGCAGTTTTATTATTTAATACACCAGGAGATAACATTAGCCAACAAATGGACTCAAAACTGAAACCTCTTTAAAAAGCATACCCCTAAAAACTCAAAATACAATTCATGATCCCGTGGCTGCTCAGTTTTGAAGGGTTTGACTGAAGAAACTAACTCTAAAATGGTTCAGAGCTATTGGCTAAAAGAATTAAAATTTTCATTTCTGTTACTGCTCTTTGTATCCTAACATTTGGAAATATTGAACAATATATTTTATCGTATGGGTCATGAACTTTGTGTAACATTTATTGGAACCCTATATATATAATAAAACGTGTAATGGGATAAATATTTTTATTTTAACAAGTATAGTAGTGTCATAAACATGTTTTTAGCAGTAAATCATATGTTGAATAATATACGTCTCTGCAGACATATTGCTCTTACAGTTTGCCTCTTCTTTCAGTCTTCTGAATCTGGACCTTGTTGTGCGGGATGAACTGGGAAACGTTCTCAACCCGGAGACAACCAGTGTGATAGAGGTTCACAGACGGGTAGGGCAGCCTCCTCAAACTTGCATGAACTACCAAAATCACAAAGTGTCAAACAGGTGTAAATGTTTCCATAATTGAAAATCTTGTCAATTTGACTCTGTATTTAAGTGTATTAAATGATAAACAGAGATGAAGCTACAGTACTGAAATCCTGAAATTCTGCAGTACATTAGTGGGGTGTAAGGGGGTTGGGAGAAAAAGAAGATACCAAAAAAAAAAGTGTAGGAAAGGAATCACGTAATCACGTTAAGTTCACCAAGTTGTAATATAATCCTATGATTTGTTGCTACCTGTTATTAATCTGATTCCACTGCACTCTATTTCAGCACTGCTTAGCAGCAGAGAGAATAAGAAAAGAAACTGTGAGTACACTTTTGTCATTCTTTACCCAGCTGATAGCTCATGTAATTGTCATTTAATTATTAAAACTGCAGTATCTGAAATATGTTCATTATAAAATGGAATTTTAACACATTGGCTACCATTTTTGGACTTCAGATATAACAAAAATCAAAGTTGAAAGATTTACCTTTTTAAAATGTTGTTACTTATAATTAGTGATTCCAAATGTAATAACAAATGTCACTAGACAAAGGATCTAATATAAGTAAGAATGCTAGTGTTCTGACCTATAATTAAGAATGCTAGTGTTCTGACCTATATCAAAAACATACAGAGTTTTTAAATAAAATAAAAATACCTGTTTAATGGGACAAAATTAATTACTATTTAAAATTTACAACACATATCTTTTTCAAGTATAAACATAACAAATAGCAAGTACTGGCAACAAAATAATTTTTTTAGTCCTGTTAAATAGTTTTGTCATAATAATACCCTTTTTTTTCTTCTCTTTTTTTACATCTCCATTTTTTAATAAGCTGAAACAAAATACTGTTTAGTAATATGTGTTCTTTTATAATCTTTTTTAGCAAACATCTATAAAACCTGAGAATGAATCCCGTGCTTTGAACTTTCCCCACACTTTCAATCTGTTTGTCATGCTACGCAACTTTGTGTGCAAGATCGGGGAGGATGCAGACATTTTGATGAACCTGTTTGATGCTAAGGAACAAAGGTTTATAAGGTATTGCTGACCCAAACTTTCTTTTGACATTGGAGATGGACATATCTCAGAAGTAGAGCATTTGCTCACGGTGTGGTAGGTTGTCGGATCGATCACACACGGTGGAGCAATTCAGCTATTTATAGTTCCATCCAGTGTTAGTGAGTGTTATATCAACCACCCATCTAGCAGATACCATACTTCTCGACTGTAACCCATTAGTAATTAAATATTAACAGAAGTTCCATTACACCTATCACTATGGCATTTCTAAGCTTTGAAAAAACCTGGACTGCCATTTCATGTTAAATAAAAATGTAGCTAAAAGCTTAAGTTTACTGCTCTATAGAGATCTTCATCAGAGGTAAGATTTAAGCCAGTTCTTGTATGATTATCTGATAAACGTTTTGAGATGCATTCCCACTAAACAACCATTCAGCTAATTCTTATTTAGAAATTACTGTAGTTGTTTAATGATACACTCAACACATTATTATTGGCAAATTTATTAAAAATATCCCAAAGACCCAGTGAGACAATTGTTCTAAGATTAACTCCTTATACAGGGAAATACATTAAAACATATTTCCCCAGGCCCAGGAGGCATAGCTATCCCAGAAGGGTTATTAGTCACATCCATTAAATGAAACTTTGATTTAAAAAAAACAAGAAAAAACAAACAAACAAAAAAAACCATTGCTTGAGAGACTAGTATCTTTAAATATCTACTCGCCCCTAGTGATGTTCATATGCCTCGGGTGAGGGGCAAGTGTTAATTTCTGTGTATGTTATATGATAGGTGCTTTTACCATTAGACTATTGCATCCATATGTCTAATGCTGATAGGATTGGTTTTTAATAGGTCATAAAATAAAATGTTTATTCATTACCTGGTATTCTGAAAATGAATTAAAAACTTATTTAGTTTTAATAACAGTAATATTTTGTGTATCTTTCTTCAGTGAAAATTTCCTGGTGAAGTGGAGTAAGGAGGGTGTGCCTAAAGATATAGAAATGCTCAACAACTTCCGAGTGGTTTTTACAGTACGTTGAATTATTTGTTATCAGTTTAATTATTATAATATTTAGGGCACAGACTTTCAAAGCTATCTTAAAGCTACAGTAACATTAAATGTTGTAGCTGATAACATCACAGCATAATTTGATGTGTTACATCATCACCGAAGACAACTTTATGATGTAGAAATTCTAAGATGGCTATCATTTAAGCTGAGATTTCCAGGAAGTTGGTAGAATAAGTCATAGACAATATAATCACTAGCAAGCAGCTGGCTTAAACAAGATGATCAATGAGAAAACAGTATTGTAACAAGCTCTGTCTTGTCTGTCTCCTCCCATAACCAGGTCAGCTGTCTGCCAGTAGCAGTCGGTGTTGTTTGACGTAAGCAGTCATGTCCACATCCACAGAGGCACATGTTAAATGTTCATACCACTTGTAGCTTACACCATTATCAGGCATTGTGTTGTAACAGGAACGATTGCATGTTAAACATTTATACTGCTTTCAGCTTACACCAGTGTTACATGAGTGATCACATGTTAAACGTTTATATTGCTTTCAGCTTACACCAGTGTTACATGAGTGATCACATGTTAAACGTTGATACTGCTGGAAGCGTACACCATTATCAGTCACTCACCATCTGCATTGAACGCTCATTAAACATTTCTCTTGGAGCAAAACAAACTTTTAACAGAATATGTCTGAAATTGTTACTGTACCTTTTTCTGTAATGAATTTTGCTTGTCATCTTACTTTGTAAATGTTTAAGCATACTGACGTCTGTTAAACACTTATGTTTTGATTTGACTTTGGTTTTCAGGATCTGGGTACGAAAGACAGATTGAGAGAAAAAGTATTTCTTGTGTTTCAGATAGTGAGAATAGGTGAGAAAATTAACATTACTGTGTTCTGCTTAAGCAAAGTAGTGTTTAAAAAAACAAAACGTTATATATATCAAAGTTGTTTAAGTAACACTTTGCCATCGTTTCCTCGGCTGCTTGCCATGGTTAAGGATTGTTACAAGATAGAAAAAAAACATAGCATGGGACAGACTCATTAAGAATGGTGCCTACTGATTAATGCTATGAAAACAACAAATAAAAAGCATGATTCTTGTAGGATTTAATTTTCATTTGAGGAGTGTTTATTTCCTCTGGGTTTTTTTCCCCATCTCTTTTAATTGGTGATAATCTTTCTTTGCTTTTACAAAATAATTGATTAAAATCAGAAATCTATCTTCATTGAAATTAGGAGATCAATTGAGAATTTTTTTTTGACCTGCCACATATAGTTCCAATGTTTAAAAAAACCGATATACAAATGTAAAACGTCAATTATTTTTTGCAACGTTAGTATGATATACATTTTTGTGTTGTTTAATTTTCCATATATTATTCTGTTATATCTGTATGTTATATTGTTTTGTGTTTTTGTGAATACCAATGCTAAAATGAAATAGAGAATTGTAATAAAAAATAAAAAAATAATCTTGTGATTTTCATCTAAATATTAGGACACAAAACTATTATTTTAGTTCCCTCAGTGCTGGCATACTAACATTATTTGAAACATTGAAAAAACAAAAACAAAAAAACAGTAAGTAAAAGTTTAAAAGGTTTACAAAGTAATAGTTTAGTAGTTTGGGGTAGATCGTCTAATGAAAAAAACGTGTAGAGTTGATTTTGGGTTAAGAATCACATGGATTTAAAAACATTATTATGTTTATTGTTACTAATACTGATAAAGCTTTGTGTTTTAGGTGTAATGGATCCAAAAGACGCTGACAGTAAGAAACAAACTCAAGGCATCAGACGCCCATTCGGTGTTGCAGGTACTGAAAGTCCTAGCAGTGCTGGATAATAGTTCATCTCTTTTGTGAATATATACATTTTAATTTCTAGATGTAATAATCACTTATTTTAACGGGCATTTGGTGTACTAGTTTTTACAGTGTATATTTGAAACCAAATTAGATATCTACACTGTTGTGATATTCTTAAAACTATTTTAGAAAGAAAAATGTATGATAAGTAGACTATAAATAAATTATTCAATTAAACATGGACATTGAAAAAAAATAATTTGGTCATAATTCTTGTATTTGTTTTAAGTGAATGTGTAAGTGCATACAAAATGATTGTTGCATCATGAGAGGCATATCAAAATCTATCAGGTATCTTTTCATGCCTGAATTAATTGCATATGTTGAATATGAAACTGTCAGTAGTGGGTTTTACGTAAATATTTCTTTAAAAATTATACTGACCTTACGCTTTGCAAATCCCTTTCTCTTACACAAGAGGTTGAATTGCAAAACTTGAGAGGTAACAGAAATTAAAAAGAACACAAATTAGACAATATTGTATACAATATCTTATACAAATTTTCAAAAGGAGTCTTCACACATAAACACAGATATAAACTATAGAAAACAAAAACATATTATTAAAATTATTTTACTGAACACAATTGGCATAACTTTAAAAAAAAAATTATGTCGACATTGAAAGA
Organism: Peltospira smaragdina; assembly: GCA_032361425.1. Classification (NCBI taxonomy): domain Eukaryota; kingdom Metazoa; phylum Mollusca; class Gastropoda; order Neomphalida; family Peltospiridae; genus Peltospira; species Peltospira smaragdina. The sequence continues at coordinate 4,467 of JAUTBW010093959.1, read as the reverse complement.
TGACGTAAGAAGATGTATGTAATGAAGAAGTGATCTCTATGCTTCAATACTTGACTGTGACGTGTTATCATTTCAGCCATGGAGATTTCAGACATTTTTCAGGGCAGACAAACATGTCATGAAGACCAGCAGTTTTTCATCCCATTTCAACCGTTAGTATTTTGTTTTAAAATATTTTTAACGTGGTATAGTTCGATATTAAAAAAAAGTATTTTTTTTTTTTTAACCTAAAATAAAAACCCAATGCATCATGTCAAGAAAATATTTCATTAAAATATTTCTAATGATGATATAACCCTTAATAATTATATTAAATGAATTAAATGCCTAGATTAAAAAAAAATTGATACTGTGAGAATAACTATGAATATGTGACCATTCTCATGAAAAAAGTCAACTGTATTTTAGCATGTTAAGATATTTTGTTATTAAATTTCTGAAGCACTTAATTTCTTATGTTTTAATTTGTATGCTCCAGAAATGCAGCTATTAAGAACTTTTTCTATGCTAGATGTGAAATAGTAGTCATTTTAAGATAACTGAGTTTAACATTTTATTATTGAGTATGGTAGTTTTCTTTAGCAGTGATAGGTTTGAATGTACCCATCTTTTAGTTCAATGTTAGACATTGAAAACACTCCGTTCTGCCTGTAGCTCAGAATGCTGACTGTGAAATATTTCTTATTTTGTTAGAACTTAACAAGGTTTGAAATTTGCAATGACGTGTCTTTTCAGATGTGGAGAGAAAGAGTTCATGGATAATGTCATCAAGAAGGTTATTGTTGCCAAGGAGATCAACCACAAAGGTCAAGGACTGTGGGTGTCCATGATGATTTTGCCTGGTGACATGAAGCAGGTACTGCAGTTGACTTGTTTTCAAAACACAACACAGCCGCATACGTGACGTGCAGTCAGTCTCAGTCTAGTACCTGACTGTGAGCCAGACCTGTCAACCTTAGACGTTGGTTTAGCAGGAGACTTGAGTCAGAAAAGCAGGAGATTTGTAAAACTCCCAGGAGGTTTATAGAAAAAGTAATGAAACAGTTTTAAATACAGAAAAACGTACTGTTTTTCATGTTTTAATCTGTTACATAACAAATTATGTAACAAGTACCGGTGAATAAAGTAAAATAAACAAACAAACAAACAAACAAATAAATAATAAATAATAAATAAATAAATAAATAAATAAATAAATAAATAAATAAATAAATAGTGGTAGTCGTAGTTAAAAAAATAATTGACAATATGGATTCTTATTTTAGTATTAATTATTTTATTATTATCATCATCATCATCATCATCATTATCAGCTGCAGCAGCTAAAAAAACATAAAGCAAAAATAATTAACATTTGACTATTTTAAGAAATAAATGCAGCACAGAGAACCACTTTCAATAAGTTTTTGTTTATAACTGGTTCCCAATTGAGTTACCAACTTGAATGAATTTCTTTAGTGGGAATTGGACTTTAATAAAAGATACACTGGTAGGTAATTAACATTTAGAAATGGAACAAATGCTTCTGGTGTCTAAATAATCAGTACTTAAAGCTTATAAAACCTTTGAAATACCTTTGAGCATTAACACATGGCTGCAAAGCATGCATTGTGTACGTGACACAGAATGATGGGTTGATAACTTGACTGATAGGACAAAAGCTAGGCAAAAGCCCTATGGCTAGGTTAAATAGGCATAGGTATCGGCATAGTGGCACTGTAGCACATTATGTGTATACTTCTGACAACAAACACAATGATTTACAGACACGTTTAGAACCACTTGGGTTTTGGAAAAAACCACCTGGCAAACGTAGACCAGATTTTTTTATGGTTACAAAATCGGGATTTCGCGGGAGATAATTCCTCCCACGCAGGAGAACAAGAGACTTGGTGAAAAAGTAGCAGTCTTCTGCTGAATCCGGGAGGGTTGACAGGTCTGCTCTGAACACTAGTGAAATATTTCAGAATATTACGAAAAATATTAATCTATCAAAAACATATAACTTTCATTTTGGTAATATTCATCTAGAAAATGCTGATGGTTAAGTATTCCCTAATAACTGAAAGCAAATATTCAATTACAACACTTCATATATGTGGGAATCAGGGATCTTACTGAACCTCGAAAAGTGTTTTTTGAAGCATGAAACTTGAACAGAACTCTCACTTAGTTTTAACTTAAAATATTGTTTTGGGACTCTCCAGATTTCACAAGAATACTCATTTGACTCCCAGTGGAGAATATCCAGTGAGAACCCTGGTGAAGTGTTGCAGACCATGTTGAACATACTCTAGCTGAAAAATAACTGTCTAATGAAACCTATGTTGCATTTGCATTAAATTTGTTTACTAGAAACTGGTGCCAACTTGTTAGTATTTAGGGTTTTATATTCCACTGAATAGTATTGACATAGATTTGTAGGTAGCAAACTATAAACACTCGCAAATACACAGGTAAATAATAACAGAAAATATGTGCATGCATACACACACTACCACAAAAGCATAAACAAGAACTTGAATAAGCACCGAAATGTAGGTGTAATACACGTACAATCACACACACATTTATACACACACAGACACTGGAATTTAAAAACAAAAAATTATATGTGCATGAATTTATATTTTGTTCAGTCAGTTTGAACATTGTGTGTACTTCTTTGTTAAAATTCATATAACTTATTTTGTTTTATTTCTTTCATTTGCAACCTATTATGTTAGGCACAATGTTTACTGTGACAAAATTGCAACAGTTCAAAACTGATGTTTATATTCATCACAAAGTTATTGTAATTTATTTCACAGCAGGTTTTTGAATACAGAAGAGCTAACATTTTGCCGGTATTTTTTTCTTTAGTTTTGTATTGGTACTTTGGTTTGCTTGCCCTCTTACACTTAACAAATGTCAGTGTGTGTCAATGTTTAATGGTTAAATCCATTGTGCATATTTATTACATGGTTTTTATATACATGGTTTTTCTCATGTGCATATTTCAATCTAAAATGAAATGTGAACAGCAGATATTATTTTCACTAAGAAAATCTATGCTGACACAAAATTGTGTTAGGTTATTGCATGCAGACCTCTCAACCTCGAGGCACAGGAAACCTGGACACATCAGCTCAAAAATCTGGAGATTTCATTAAAAACCTGGAGATTGACTTATTCATACATAACAAAGAATTAATCAAAATAAAATGACTTGGTCTTTTGAGTAGAAATCCTACAGCACAAGTCTATTTAATGTACATATATGCAGTTTATGCTTTGTGCTCACCATTATATTCTGATGCTGCTGCTGTTTTGGAACTTTCCAATAGCTTGTCAGAATGAAATTGAATCAAGGAGGGGAACATTATGGATACTGGAGTTTCATTGCTAGCAGATTGGGAATGGTCCCCTCGAGTTTCACTGCCAATTGACTCTCTATTTAAGTTTTTTCTGACCAGACTCAACAATCTTTCTTCACCAGCTTTGCTATGTGACAAGACTAAAACAAACTCTGCTACTCTTATTAGATGTTAAATCTGCTTATTATCTGCACCGGAGTCGTGAGTTTGGCAATATACCACCACAAGATATCCACTATATAATGAAATAACACCTTTCCATTCTGTTCCCCATCTACTTAGTAGATTCAGGCTGATACCAGAAATTGTTTTAACTACAGTGCATTTTTATCGCAAAAACCGTGAGATTTTTGCAGCTTACCTTGATACTGTGAGATTTTGTTGCAAACCGTGAGTCTCACGGCAAAAAGACTTGCATGATACATTCAAGTGATAAGTCTGTTGGTTATGGTTAGGTTTTTATTTCATGAATGTTATAATGATGACAATATCTAAATTGCATGGGTATTTCTGTTTCTTTTCTGGTATGTGGTTGAATGTTTTAATTTTTGTTTTGTTGGTGTATGGTATAATTGAATTTCTTAACATAAACAAACTTAATCTTTTCAGATCATAGATAAATTTTCCTTACTGAAGTTCAAATAGTTGAGGTTCAGTGTGGTATAAACAAAAATCACTGTTGTAAAAAAAAAAAAAATTGGTAATTTAAACATTAATAAATATTTTAGCTTAAATTTAAAATGTACCTCTCATTGAACTTAAATATTCAAATAATTACATAATTTTAAGGTGAAAAGAAAGAAAGAAATGTTATAACAAAGCGTCTATTAAAAAATAGTATATCTGACACAAAACAGCAAAACCTACCATGTTTTCATCAATGTTTTCATCAATATTAGTAATAAAAAGACTGAATCGACTACGACCATGTAAGCCATTCTGAATATAGCACTTCAGAAGAAATCTAGCACTCAAAAGAATAATCTTATGTCCAAAGCCATGTCACTGTCAATAAAGTTTATCATGGCCATTGTTTAAGACAACATTTCTTTTCTTACATCCTTCAAATCATTTAGAGAAACTGTCAAACTCTTAATTATATGAAAATGGA
>JAUTBW010093948.1:0-10258 GCA_032361425.1 Peltospira smaragdina | reverse complement strand
ACAGACGGGCTTTAAAACCCAGACTGACAACACCTGCAAACACAGACTGGCTTTAAAGACCAGACTTCCACCCCCTGTAAACAAAGACTGGCTTTAAAGACCAGACTTCCACTACCTGTAAACAAAGACTGACTTTAAGACCAGACTTCCACTCCCTACACCAAAAACTCCACAAAGACCAGCTTTAATATTGTTGTACATGATGCAGGAATTCTGCATATTTGACATAAAATATTTCCGACATTATATATATTATGTTATTCAAGATAAAGATTTTCCCCCATTTCTGAATGCATGACTCCCCAAATAAAACCCTGTGAGTCATGACGACTCATTTTCCAGATGGTAGGTGGAACTCTGCTATAATAACACAATCATCACTCACACTACCTGTAATACCCACAACAAACACTGCATAAAAACTACTTTACACAGCAATATCTGTTGAGATGTTTGCTATACTTGACTAAATAATGATTGTCATTATTCGTAGGTGCTACATGTCAACTGACAGTAAGCATGTGTAGTTAATCTGAGGTCAATTTCTGTCAGTAAGCCAGCAGATTCATCCAAATAAAATGTTTTCCAATGCCGATATAACCGTTACTAAATAATAAGCCCAGAACTACATTAAATTAAACAATATTTATTTATTATTTCAAAACCAACTCAATATGACACTGAAATAATTGTGAGTAAATATTACAAACTTAAACACCAAGGGGTGTATTTTCGAAATGATCTTAACACTAAATTATGTAAATGTTGTTGTGACATCATCAGTTATGACATTTATCATTATTCTAGCATTAAGACCTTTTAAAAATACACTCCCAATTTAATATTACACTGAAATAATTGGGAATAAATATTATGAACTTAAGTAAATATTACACTGCTATATAAAGTAATGTACGCTGCACGCACCCATGTCGAGGAGTTTAGGTCTGACGAAGGGCTCCGGGGCGCTGGCCGACACGTGGGCGAAGCTGACGAGCACGTCGAGCTGGGCGATCACGTCGTTTATCAGCAGCATCGGCTCCACATAGCCAGCTGCAAATAAAATAGAAATGATTAGTGATATTAAAACATTTATAAATTGTCTACATAAAATGTGAATTAACATCATTCAAAATGCTGTAACTTGACACTACAAAATATTGATGAAACACTTGAATTTAACCTTCTCCCAGAGAAAAAGAATAAACAAATAAAATATATAAACAAACAAAACACCAAATCTCCCACCTAAAAATAAACTAACAAAAAACCACACACCAAACAACAAAACATAAAAGTAACAAACAGCTCTTCTTCATCCATAACAAACAAACTTGCTAACTCTAGTTAACTTACATATTCTCTCAATTTTACAGGATTTTACAATATTTAAAGCACAGGATATTATTGCTCTCTCTTTATTTTTCTGTGCTTGACAAGATAACTGGGTCAAATACTGAGCCTCCTGTGAAATATGAGATTGACAGGTCTTGGCAACTTTCAAAAACATTCCTAAGACCCTACTTATACAATGTCAGACACCTCATCTTTTGACTAAAATAAGTACTTATTTAATGACGTGTAACTAACCTGCGATTGCGATGATCTCGGCGACGACACTTTTCTGCTGTTCACTGTAGTCCTCCTTGGCCTGCAGGTACTCCTCATTCATCTGTCGCAGGGCGTTGTTATGGAAACGAACTCCATTGTTCTTCGTGTCTATTGTGATGTAATTTTTGTTGTTCCTCAAACACTTTTCATCCTATAAGATTTGAAAATTTACAATTACATAAAACATGGTACGAAACACACACTGATTGAGGACAAGAACAAATTAATTCAAATACTGAATAACAATAAAAATTATTATGTATTTATTTTTATCTCTAAACATGTTATTTCAGCTGAACCAATAAAATAAATTAAAAAAAAACACTATTCAAACATTTACCGTTATATAAAACATACCTGCACATGAAAGTCAAATTACTGCTATGCTATGTTATCTTTGTGATTAGCAAACAATGAATATACTGTAAATCAACTAAGTTTTGCGTTATGAAAGTATTGTGAGCGATCAACCATAGCCAAGTATTGTGACGTCAGCTTCCAGAACTGTATTAGAAACACCGCAATATCATTGTTTTAGAGGCGAGTTTAAGTTTTTGTTGTTTTAAAACACAATAGTTTCTGCAGAGTAAAGTTCAGACCATGTGTTGTTTTAGCTTAACAGATGACACCATTTACTCTGTAGCCGGTCTATATTTGGTTTTTTTTTTCATTCATTTGTGCTTTATTTATTTATTATTTTTAGTAATCATACTACTGCAAACATAAAGTATTGCGATGGTTAGTTGATCGCAGTTTTCGCAGTACTTTGTTTCTCACAAAACTTTAGTGATCTACAGTATTCATACAGAATCAAGGTGAAGCACATCTACCTTTCTTGTAACTCTAAAGAAATAGCCTAGCTGGTTGTTGCTTTCTAATTTCAGTGTCTTGTTTGCTTCTAGTCCAAGGTCTCTGGCAACCTGTAACAAGATGAGAAAGACGTTACTAAGTTTATAGCAATTGTATATCAAAACAGAGACTTTAAAATAAATATTTGAATTATTTTCCAGTATATAATAACAGTAAAGAAAACAACAAAAATTCATTGCTAGTAATAATGGTTTGAAAAAACACAACCAAAAGGTCCATTTAATTATTGAAAATAAGCATACTAAAATATTTAAAAAATAAATTTATGCAATTATCTCTTTAGAATGAGGTGAAATGAAACTGAACAGAAATGTCTTGCTTTCTACCATTTTAAAACCCAATTAACACAGCAGTATTACAGTGTTAGTTATTTACTAGAGGATTCCATCATTTCATCTAATGATTATGCTAAACATTAGAGTTTTTTAAAGGACAAACTTCCTAAAATATCTCAAGTATATAAAAATGTAATACCCTGTTCAGTTGACCTTTGATTCCAGCTTCCACATCATCCATCTTTTCTCGCAGTGCTGTAACCACAACACAAAAATTGTAAATTAAATTTATTAAATTGCAACTATAATGATAAACAATTTTAATCAAAATATAAAAACAATGGATATCATATACAACAGCTGGCAGGAAGTATACATTAAAATCTTAAGGAAGCAATTTTTTAATGACATATTTGATATTTTTTATTCATGTCAATATGATCTTGAACACAAAATTAGATAAAGATGAAATTTGTTACTGCAAATTTATAGGCTACCCTTTCTGATGAGCAGCGATGTATTTTTGTATGCATTATGCCATAATGTGTCCAATAGAAGGGATGGTGGATTCTCTACCACTGAGCCACGTCTTAGCTCCCTGCATTCATCTCCACTTAGGTTTAACAACCGTGTAAATATTTGTTCTTACCTGCCAGGCCCTCATCAAAGTCTGGCTTGATAACAAACTCATGATTCTCCACCTGCGTCAAGTCCATCGTGGACTCCACCATTTCCTGAAACTTGGCAAAGTCCATCAGCAACTCCTGTTGGGTTTTTAAATATACACACACGATGTGTATCAGCAACATGTCAATAATTAAACAGCTAAGAGTGCTATCTAAATATAGAGGACTTAACGTAATAAAATACCTGCATGTCTCTAAGTCTTCAATTTTGTTATCAGTGATTGAAGTAGTAATGTCAAAACTGTGTAGCAATGTTGTTGTTTTTTGAAAATTTAACTGCTGAGCAAACTGGGAAATGATACAAACATGATGGTATATTGACATATACCAGTAACGAAAGATCTTGCAACAAAACATCAAATACATGGACTATATCAATGTATCACAATTTGGTCTAAGTGCCATTTATACACGACAGTCTCTTTCTTTCACTTGCAATTGATTTAGATTAAAATACGAAATAGAGCGCTTTCACATCCTTATCTACTATGACATGCTATTGAATATTGGTTTTCTACTGTAAATATCAACTGCAGTTATAAAGAATGGCCATACCTTGAGAGGATTGGTGAAGATCTCCATGATGAGTGACAAGTGAGTTCCACCATGTTTCTCCAGCGTCTCCAACAGGTACGGCATTTTGTCTATCGCCTGGTACACTCGGTAGCAGTCCTGAAAATGTAAAAAACAAACTTTAATATATTTAATACATATCAATATCAATCAATGACCTTATGTGATTAGCACTTAAACAATAAAATGATGTTATGCATATGTACATTAAACATTAATTTATATTAAATTTATTTCACGATAGTGTCATATAAAATACTGGCCTTGATGACATCTAGTCAAATCTGTCAACTCTCAAAAAAATGGCATGCACTGTAACAATTTGCTGACCTAACCTGAATGTAAATTCAAAGACACAGCAGTCCCTAGTAATCTACAGACCGCTACACCGCGGCCTATAGCTTTATCTGTTAAAAGCGTGAAACTGAATCTCCTACCTGCAGTGTCGCCTTCTTCCTCTGGAACTTCTTGGCCAGTCTCTGGAAGTCTGGGATCTTGCGTAGCTGTTCGTCCTGCAGAGTCTGTCGCAGCTCAGCATCCTCCATCATCGCCTCGACGATGTTCAGCCGCTCCTCTGAAATGTGGTAGTTATTGTGAAATACTTTGTTTCAACTAATACACAACTTGTCTTTAAATGTGATCTTAATTTTAACTAAACAGTAGTTAGTTTCAACTAATACACCACTAGTTGTTAAATACACTGTTTCAACAAAAAACACTAATTCAATATTATTTAGTACAAATCGTTGTATGGGCAAGAAGGTCGTAAGTGCACATAATTTTTTTTTTTTTTTTTTTAGAGAAACGAAGATGATGAAAGAAAACTATTTCTAAATACATGTCAGTAATACAGTTATGACAACATATATCCTTCTATATTTTTGCTGTTTTTGGTAATATCTGCCACTTACGACCTTCTGGATCTCATGTGATGAAACGTATAAAACTATAATTGTGATTATAATTTATATACATGTAAAAAAAAATCTAAAGCCATCAACTAATTATTCCAATTTAATTTATTTTTCATGCTTCACCTAATGTATATTTAGGATACAACCACTTTAGACCAACTACTTTAGGGTGGAACTACGAAATGTTTAATTTATGTAGGAACATGTAAATCTACTTGAATTAGGCTAAACCTTCTACCCCATCCCCATCATAATTTTGTTTTTAATGATTAATATTATAAAAAGCCCACCAAACAAAAACAAACACCTCTTTTAGTCCATACAGAACCTCACAGATTGTATTCTTTTACATATTTCCCAGACTGCAACAACTGATCACTGATGTAATTTTATTATATTATTTTCACTATACAGTTATCTATGTCCTACCTATCTTGTTCCTGTCTATCAGGGGCTGCTTCACCCACTGGCCCATCAGTCTCTGTCCCTGAGCCGTCCTGCACTTATTCAGCAAACCAAGAACACTCTGATTCTTGTTTCCACCTGGATTAAACAATCAAATAAGGTTTTATTCAAATTTAGCTAATAAAATAACTGAATACATGTTTTTTAATATATAAATTTAAAGTAATTTAATTTAGTACGACACACACATTCTAGCATGCATCTTTAATCTTATGGTTAAAATAATAATGTTAATTAAAAAACAAATTCTGATAATTACTCATACATTTAAAAATATTATCAAAACTTTTATGACAAAATAACTAAACAATAAATCCACTATAACAGAAAATAATTCAACTGAGTACAACACACACTTGCAAATTAGAATCTACTCACATATATATATTCTACCAAAAACTGAATGAACGTTTGATGTAAAGTGTACTAGCTGCCCCATGCAGGGGAGGTAACACAGACCTTCATGTGGACTGGGTAGCAGGTTGAGAGCTCGGACAGCAGCCGCGTCCAACTTCATGTACTGACCCAGGTCAAAAGTCGTCAGTGAAAACTGGCCAAAGTTGCCCTCGTCTGACAACAGCTGCAACACACAGACAGAGGTAACACTGAATACAAAGACGCTAAAACAACGTTATTTAATTACACAAAACAAATTGAATCAATGAAGCAGAATGCTGTTTAGTTAAACAAAAACAAAATGAATGCCGTTTATTTACACAGAGCATAATGAATGAATGAATGTTTAATAAGACTCTACCATGAAACATAGATCAGCTATTTTACACATACAGGATTTGTCACGAGTGTTTTTTAATATGAAAAATATCAACCAAGTGCTAGTTAATCGGTATTTGTCAGGCAAATTCCAATTAACATCACAAAGTTGATATTTTCCATATAAAAAAAACACAATTAGCGCATTCTATTTATCCTATAATACTTCTAATACAAGATTTTAAAGAAAAAAATTGGTATACCTCGTGACGTTAATCAGTATTTGTCTTGGAAGAGCCTTGACAAATACTGATTAACTAACACTTGGTTGATATTTTCCATATTAAAAAACACAAGTAGCAAATTTTGTTTATCCTATAACACTTCTAATTAGATATATGAAAATGTCTAATGGGTTTATGACATGGATATCATGGGGAAGTTATAGGATAAAAATCACACAATATACAGCACATCTAGAAATTACAGCAAGTAAAAATATATTTTGTATCAATGCTAAACATTAATCACCACAAAATAAAAACAATCTCATTGAACTATAAAAATACTGACAAATTAGATATTCATCTCATAAAATATGTTAACAGGTTTATATGAATAAAAGAAATGGAGCAAAATCAATAAAACTACACAATATTAAAAGTCACCTCTAAATATTTGATGACAGCATTCAGCGCACATGTCGCCTGTGCTTTATCCAACTCAGCTGAAAAATAAAACAAAATTACATTATTTCCTAAGTCCATTTTTACTACACACTCTGATTAAAATAATTTTATTATTCCTAACCACAAAAGGATTGGGTACAGGTTTTAAATGTTAGTATTTAATTGTAATTTGTTTAAATTACAAACATATTAATTTTATCATATGCATATTAAAACCTAAAGGAAGGTACTAATTCAGCAATGTAACTAAGACATTTCATGATGGATGAATGATACTGAGTTTTTTTTGTTTAAAAAAAAAAAAAAAAATAGTGCAGTGGGTTGTTGATGGCAACTAAATTCTACTACACTTCAGTGAAGTAAGGGAACGAGATGCAGCTCAGATGTGCAGTGGGTCACTGGTTCAATCCCACCTGGTGGACATATTATGTTATGTCTAGTTCTTGCCAGTGCTCAACAGCTGATCAACAAATGCTGTGGTAGAGTTCATATAAAAGATCCTTTCTGCTAATCAGAAAGAGAAACCCACGTGGTGGCAGCAGGTTTCCTTTCTCACTATCAAAATAATTCTTAACCATATGCATGTAGCTAAGTAATTGCATCTAATACATTGTGGATTGTTAAATAAAACCTTTCTTTCTCTTTAGGGTAGCTGCTGTTAAAACAGCATAACAGAGCTGAAACTGTCTTACGCATAGTGGCACAGTTTGGCTGCTCCCCTTTCTTGAACTTCAGTAATCGGTTCAGATCTTGAACAGTATCCTTATTGGAGAAGTCATCTAAAGGAATACAAAATTTAAAAAAGGTAATTGTAAAATGTAGAATTAAAGAGAAAATAACAGGCATATCCTACAACATTATAACTTACTATTAAAGATTACACACAACAAATTCAGGGAAAAACAAACCAAACATGTTATTATTTTTAATCATAAGATTTAAATTTGGTTAATTTTGATGTGCTAATAAGTCTTTAAGAAACACTACATTATATTACATAGCTAATAGTTACAATTTATAGAGAAATCTGAAGTTTTTAACAGCAAAAATAATGTGTTAAGGTTCCATGTGTTATGGTCAACAGTGTAAATTTTTACTTATTTCCTAAGTCTAAAATCACTGACCACAGACATCAAGCCATCAAATTCTAGAAGTCTGAGTGTACATAAAATATTTGTGATTCTCCTCTCTAAAAGCAACAGTATTGTTATTATTTTAGTGCTTTATCTAGGCCCAACCCTACTGTATATCTTTTAACCTGTCTAAAATAGTCTCTTAGTAGTGTGTTAGCTGATAGAGATGTCTTACACCTTCCGATCACCTAATAACTCACTCTCAGCTGGACTCAGTACTGAGATATGAACCTCATTCTTACGACTTACTGTGTACCACTTGGTCAGCATCGTATTATTGTGACACTACAAACGTATGTAGAGAAATAACAGAACTCACTTCGTTTCCTCTCTGATATCAAGAGTCCGCTCCGCTCGACGACCTGTTTCAGTTTCCCAGCATCGCCCGTCGCGTCTCCCGCCATCAACACACACTCCTTCGGACCAAGCTGCACTATCAACGCCTGGGAAGTGGAAAATCAGCTACATTATTATTTTATTTACAATCACCAGGTAGTGAAAAAGAAACATGCTGTTTTTAGAGGTAAGACAAACAAATAATTTTTTAAAACGTTTATGTAAATGTAATAGAAGTTTTATGGTAAGACTGAATGTTATTTATAAGTGAGAAACTAGTACTGTGTATTTACTACTTACTTCGAGGTTTGAGAACTGATCATTATCAGTGAACTCGCTGACCATGAACTTTCTCAAGGTTGCGTCTGCATAAGCAACTCCAACCAGCTGAAACAAAATGGAAAAAAATTCATACAGAATACTTTTAATAAAACTTTTAAATAGTTCATTAAAATTTAAAAGGCAGTAATATTCTTAGATGAAACATGACAAAATATATAAAAAATGAAACAGCACTTTATTTACTATTAATGCTACAAAAGTTTTCAACGAGGTACTGACATCAGAAGTCTAGTACTAAAGTCACATGGTACCCAAAACTACCACAACTATAAATTAGGGTCGAGTCAAGACATTAAAACATTAACTAAATAAATACAGCATCATTTATTGATAACTATTATGTCTTTGTATCAGTTAATTGAATTTACATTTGTTATTTCTAAACAGAGTATATATGGATTTTATGACGCCATACATTTGCATTACATCAAGACAAAGACAAACATGCCTTGAGATGGTATATTGACAAAGCAAATATAGTGCTAGACTAATTACAAAGAACTACTTGTCTGCTATTAACAAAACAAATACAGTATTATTTACTTTTCAACAGAATAATACTTCATAGTAAACCCGATTCCTATTCTAAAAACAAGTTACAATTTCCCCATTACAGAATAAAGGGGAGATAAGTTTTGAACTGACACACTTTGTTAACCTTACCCTGTGACCTCCATCTGACCCCAGTTTAACAGCGATCACACCAACAGAAGCAGCCATGTCATTGTTACCAAAGAGAATTTCTTCAAACTGGGTCAGATTTCCTGGTGATGCCTAAAAAACCCACATCAGTAATTTGAATAATGAATAAAATAAAAAATTATAATAATAATAAAAATAATAATTGATTTTTATACCTTTGGTATACGTTTGTATACGTTTTTGTTTTATTTAAAATGAATTCAACACATTTTTGTTAACAGTTACATCGATGTTTGAAACATTTTGATTAAAAATATCCCTTGTGGCTGCCTGACAGGGATTTATACATGAATTTCATGAAAACTGTTTTCAGTAGACAATCACACAACAAAAATATTATGCATGCAAAATCATTAAGTTAGTAACAGATTCTAAATAAGTTTCTACTGCATACACATTATAAGATCTCAAATGAAATTATCCTCATTAATCATAGATAAGTGATGTAAGACTAGGTGTAAGACAAAGTGTTATAATTAAAGCCAGTACCTTGTATGCCAGAGCCCAGTCGTTGTTTTTCACGCTGCCCTTGTTTTTGAAGACTTCCACACGGTACTGTTTCACCAACAGCAGGTCTCGAACAAAGGACTCGAAATTCATCTTACTGAGCACAACAGATTCCAGCCTGTTAGTGCCTGAAATACAACAAACACATGAACCAGTAGAAAGAATATGGTTCATCTAATGAATTAATTACTGTTTAGCGACACCCCAACACAGAAACACTAACTAGGAGGTGTCAGGAAAAGGTGTTTCATTTAACAAACACACTTTATTTAAAGATATTTAGCATTAGATATATGGTTACAAACCTCTGAGACGAAACTGTTCCCAATCTAGGATAACCCTTTGATTACCTGCAAGAGATCTGTTACATGAAACATCCCACAGACAGGACAGTGGCAGACCATAGCCAGTTTTACCAACTGTCGAGCATTGGTAATATGT
>JAUTBW010093937.1:0-10258 GCA_032361425.1 Peltospira smaragdina | reverse complement strand
CTGCAGCGATTTAGTTGGACTCAGGAAGTATAGCATATTTGTTGTGCTAGCACGGTAAGTTGAATAAGACTATTTCCTAGCAATCATGAAATGGAATAACCACAATTTCTTAACAATACAAATACACCATGTTCAAATAACTCTTGACACTAACAAAATTGTGTTGTTTGATCCAGTCATTAGTTTGACAATGATTTAGACTCAGGTGACATATTTTCCTTGGATTTCAATTCCATTCCTGCTAATCATAAAGTAACAAAGAGGCCACTAACAGGACAGTTAAATGAAGAAAGCAACATTTTAATAATGTACTTCCAATAACGACTGCGGACAAGTTAAAATTTCCAACACCAACCTCCATTAGGACACTCTCTAGACATGTGCCCTTCTTCACCACATTTGAAACAGCCCCTACCACGACCACCACCTAGAAACAAAGCGATACATTTCAACACATTAAACATCAGTGCAAGCAGACAACAAAACCTGAATGGCAAGACACTGGAGCACAATATTTCCAGTTTATGGGTAGATGATTAGTCATGATGAATGAATTATATGTAATTAGTATTTGCAAGTAAAATACAAAATGCACATCTCAGCATGAAAATTCAAGAAAGTGCTGCAAACATGCATGGCACATTTAATATATAGGCTGTGCAGTAATCATGAAACATACTAGTGCACAAGATTGAATGAGAAAATGTTAAATACCTGACCATAACAATGTCACAACAGAAAGTAAAATAGTACAAAAAATAAAATTAAAAAATTAAAATGAACCAGCTCTTAATATCCACTAAGAACAATGCAGTGATCTCTAAGAACAAACTAATAAAAAATTGATAGCTATTGGTATGGCAAAAATAATTTTTCCACTTTCAAAGTAAAGGCTACGACTCAAGCAGCACCTTTCAGCTTTTTGCCAACAAAATTTACAAATAAAACAAAATGGCCATCTAAGAACGAAAAGCCAAGCAAACGACGATGAGAAAGTGTAACAAGATACATGAAGTGCTCACCGCTTGAGCTGTCTGCGCTGGGACACTCACGACTCATGTGGCCCTCCTCTCCACACTTGAAGCACGCCCGGCTCCCACCCTCACCACCTTCAAGCCAAGCAACACACACACAGAATTAAGCAGGTACATGGTGATAAGCAAAGCATGTGCAAGTAAGCGAAACGCCCATACAACTTGTAAAATTCAGAGTGTATGGTCAGCAGCAATACAGAATTCTTAAACGTTTGAGATCAATTCAATATGTTGTACTGATTAATTTTTAAAGACTGGTCTAAATTAGAAAGGAAAAATAGCAATACAATGATATCAATATTACTAATGTGCTTCACAAGCAAACACATGGAAATGTAACCAGCTACACAGATGATACATGCGAAGACAAAATGATCAAAATGCCCATTTATTAAGCACAAAGCAGCATCTAGTAAATTCTAAGTACTAAATTTTAAAAATGCATAATAAAATGTTATACAAGTGATGCATCAGTATTTTGCAAGTGGTTTTCTCAAGATGAATTACACAGCCAAGATCGTCATTTAAAAAATGTCTTTAACCAAAGTTGCAGTAACTAGAAAACTAGAAATTATAGTGCAATACTGAATTGTATCAGAATTATTACCTTTATTTATAGAACATAATTACAATGCATAAAATTGTGAACTGAGCAAACGTACAAGATGCTTCAATACCCAAAACAGAAGAGAACTATTAGATTAAGCATTCACAAAAAAACTAATTTCAAAATTCACCAGATGAAAATAAACAATGACCGTGTCAACTTACCTGATCTCTGACCAAAACCGCCACCACTAGAAGAGACAGAATTTTTTTTCAAATCTACAGAACTGCACATAATCAAAACTAAACAGATGATTATATTTTACAAGCACCAATACAAAACCATTTCAACAGTATCCATAGACATCACACATTTTAATTTCTCAGTCTCCAATCATGTGCCAGGATGGATTAATACCACTGGACACCTTTTCAATAATAAAAGCACTATGTGAAATTTGTGTAGCAAATTGTGATATGATATCTTAACTTTAATTACAGACCTGATTAAGTCAAAACTGATCTTACATAAAATTCACTGAATGTATATTTTTAAATATGACTAATATTAATATCAGGATTTTCAGATTTAGCTCCTTACAATTTATTAATTTATTTTAATTATAAATATGTTTTTTTAAATGAATTTAATTCTGATTTTTTTTCTTTTTTAATGCAGTACTTAACTTTTTTTCTTTTTTCTTTTATATGAACTAAGTTATTGATGTCCCCTTCTAATATCAATATTAACAACATCTATATACCTAGTGCTAGCACATTTTAAATTTTTTAACAGGCTGTATAAGACATTTGTTGTTTTATCCAAAAGGCTGTCTATCTGTTAAAGTCATAATATGCTAAAAAGTCAAACTGAACTCACCGTGGGGCATCATCTCCACCACTTTCATTCCTGGAACCAAATCCTGAAAACAACGTACTTTTTTAGTCCACAATACTTTCTTAAAGTATAACAACTTCAAAATAAACATTTTAATAGTTTTTCAATCAGGGTGGATTATTCACCCAATCAGGTCCACACTACCTTTTCATTAAATGTAACAGCAATGTTTTAGTTATTAGGCATTTCTACTTGTATGAAAAGTTGTATTAATCAAAACTAATTATCTAATTTAGATTCTCTAATGTTAACTTATATGGTCTGCATGCATCAAAAGGGAACCACCAAGTGACTTAGTCAATCCACTGGCTCCTTTTTGATGCAAATGGACAATAAAACATAATACTATATTATGTAACAGAAATTCCACTAAAATCCATGATCCTAATTTATTAATTAAAAAAACCCACACATGACAAACTAATACTCTACCTCTGCTGCCCCCTCCAAATCCTCTGCTGCTTCCAAACCCTAGACTTGGTTTCGAGTCAGAACTGTCTCCATCACCGCCACTGCCAAACCCACCCCTTCCCCCACCGAATCCTCCCCTGCTACTACCAAACCCTCTACTTGGCTTGGATTCTGTACTTCCCGAATCACCCCAATCCTCATCATTTGCACTGCTGGCATTTGTCTTTCCGAAGCCACCTCGCCCCCCTCCAAATCCACCGCGAGTGGGTCTAGAATCGCTGGAATCATCTTTCTGTCCTGAGAAGTCTCCACCCCCTCCAAATCCACCTCTCTTTGATCCGAAACCTCCACCACTGCCGAATGCGGGTTTGCTCCCAAAGCCTGGTTTTACTTCCTCTGAGCCATCTATGTTTTCCTTGTTTGCCAAACCTCCGCGACCACGAGATCCGAATTTCTTTGGTTCTGACGAGCTGCCAAATCCATTAGCCAAACCACCTGGTGCAGCAACTCTACCCAATATGCCACGACCAAATCCACGGCTGCAAAATAAAAATATTTCAATTTAAAACAACGAGCAACAGGTTTTTAAATTAGATATACAACATGAACTAGAAGACCATTTATGATTTTTAAATTACTGGTTTTGTAACAGAACAATGCTTTTAGCTTTGGGAAGAAAATAGCTGTAGCCAAAAAAATTGAAAACTATTTTTATTAGCCATATACAATTTATCTGAGCCAAACAATTCGGGTGTAAAAAGCTGAAAGTACGAATATACAACTTTTTCTGGTACAGTAAGTAAATAAATGGATTAATGAGTTTTATAAGTAAGATAATAAATACTTTTAATTATTGATATAGGGACTACTTGTGTTTTTGTTACATAAAAATTTAGTAATGATAGGTATATAAAGTAAAAATAAATAAATTAAAACAATATTTTGATTATTAATATTTAATTTCTTAATCCACTTATTTTATTATTATTATCATTATCATCAGCTATAGCAGCTGAAACTACATAAAGCAAAATCATTTAAATGGTAACATTTGAGTATTTATAATTTATAATAAAATATATTAATTTTTAAAAAAAAAAATTAATCACACACACCATAGATGATCTTTAATAACTGGTTGCCATTTAAGTTGCACTTTTTTTCTATTACTCAACAAAATAGCCTTCATGTAAGTACAGAACCAGCCTATATATAAAACAGAGGGGAAAAAATAAGCCTCTTTTTTTAATTTTTGAAACCAAACAGATAAACATTGGTCAAAGCTGAAAAACACTTTGCCATGTGTTTTGTTCGAGTGAAGCCGTCAAACCTTTCCAGGATTTAGTTTTTAGATAGTCTCTTACAAAAAAAAGAAAAGCTAGGTTCACTAATATGACGTAGCCAAAATTTTAGCCAAATTCAGATTTTATTAGCCATATTGTGTAAAAATGATCAAATGGCTAATTTCGCTACTGACAGCGTGAGCACTGCTTACTAAATACTAGCTTCACTACACGTCTAAAGATTTAAAACATTTACAGAGCATTAACAAAGTGCATTGTGAAATTGTAAAAGCTACACAGAAATCATCTTAATAGCGGTTTATAAAAGATATCTATTTTAATAATAGAAATATTAAGATTTAACATTTTACAAAATAATTACCAGACTCCAATTTGAAGGCTTATATATTTTTAATATCTTTATTTAAAAAATGAAAGAATGCAAGGTTCAAAATTATTTAAAATCTGATGCAAAGTTTAAAATTCAGTCCAATTTAAATTAGGAGATTTACATTGTGGTCAAAAATTAAATCAACAATGAGATATTTGGTTATCAGAAAAAGCAGAGCAGGTCACTGACATGTTTGATTAAAACCTTACATAAGGTAAAGAATGCATGCCTGACCTGCTAGTAACTACTTTTGACATGTTACACATTATACTAGTTAGCAACAACCGATGTAAATTGTGAAGTTAGACTGAGTAAATAAAATAAAATAAACAATTTTGTTTACAAACTCTTTGGAGTAAATACTTACCCTCCAAATCCACCGGTACTTGGCTGGAAAAGAACAAAACATTTTTAAGAATGCAATATTAAAAACTTAAAAATACAATAAGACTTTACAAACTTTAAAAATCCACACATTCTATTTGGAAACAAACTAATATAGCTGCAAATTCCGATTACTTCTTTTATAACAAGAGTGAAAATTAGAAGTTACAGGCTTCCTACACATTCATTATAAAATCATGGCCGTAACCAAAAAAAATTCACAATTTAAAAAACCACACTAAAATGAATGAGATGTACTTAACAACTACTGCAACAATGATTAATTTAATACAACAAAGAAATTTAAATGGAATTTTAATAATGTAAACAGACCACTTATTCCACAACTGTGTTCTGAGTTCAGAAAGTTTAAAATCCAACAATACTGACAGCTACATTGATAAAATTAATAAATTATACATGCACGTATTGCCAATAAATGTTATAAAATATTATCACTCCCTGTTGAATTATTGCATACCATTCCAGGGTTGCATAACTGACTGAATTCCAAAAATGTTCATGCCAATCTAGGATTTTACAAACTGATTATACTGCTCATAAGAGCCAAATGTGGTAGAACTGACCGAGATTGCACAGCAGGGGTGTGGGAAAATCTGAACTTTTCACTTGGCCCAGGACAAGTAGTCCTTGTAAATTTACTTGTCCTGACAAAAAGTTACTTGTCCTGACGAAAAGTTACTTGTCCTGATTACTCATAAAACCCCAACTTTTGCAAAGATCCCGTTCAATGACTTTATCTTTGAAATACGATTTTATTTGACACGAAATATGTTTAAATGATTTAGATTTACAAGTGCAATGAGCGGGCGTTCACAGCATACAGTTCCGTCGTCTGCTTTATACAGCCAAGGGAAGTCTATAAGCCAACTTTTTAAAGTCCCCCTTTTGTTTTTTTCCATCATACTCGCGATCAGGCGAGACGTACAGGGAATTGACCAATCAACGGTCGTCTTTTAAAATCAATTAAAAACAGAAAATCTTTTATAAATACCATGAAGAAAGTAAGGTACTTGCTGGGTTTCTTTAAAATTTCCTATCATTTTTAAACTACACTTGTAAGCGGGCAAGCACTATGAGAAAAAGTACTTGTCTTGCCATGTCGTGTACTGGGTCGGGCAAGTCGAGTACACTAATTGCACATCCCTGTATAGCAACTTCAACAAATGGGGATTTATCAAAAAAATATCGTCAGAGCTTATGGGACTAGGAAATAAAGCGTGATTTTAGTCAATAATGGGGGAAATTTCAGGCCACTCAACTAAGTTTTACGTAATCTTTTATGAAGACACTGTTGATGGCGAATAATGAGTGCACGTTTCAATTTTTTTAGTGATTTGTTAATATTACTTACTTTATTAAATTCATTTATCATAAGACTAAATATGTTTGGGAATTTAGAGCAAAAAAACTGGGAATTTTCAGTGTCATATGCTTTTAGGGAGGTGCTGGTGTTCAGTACCACATTAAGCCTAGATAAATCCCTGACAAGATACCCCTACAAAGTACCTATGATTGCAACTCAAACTGCAGGACATTTCTAAAGACTTAAGCTAGTCTTTACAGACCACCAGACCGACGACAATGAATCATGAAGACATATTTTATAAAGTAATCAACTAAGTTTTGAGTCATGAAAGTATTAAGAGCGGTCAACCATAGCCATAACAGCATGTACAAAGTGTTGCACATCAGCTTCATGTAAATTTATTTTATTTCATTTTCAGCGTTCACCCTGGAATGACCATAGCTGTAGCCAAAAGAATTGCAAAACATTTTTTTTTATTAGCCATATTTATGGAAAGGACTAAGTAAGAAAGCAGTAGCCATTTTGATGAGTAAGATGTAGGGAAATTTAAAATATGCTTTTGTTTTCAGGGTTGGACAGAAGTTTCAATTTAGTGGTAACCCACCGTGTTACCAGGTACCTAAATTGTGATAGCCCATCATATTCTGGTAGACCCCAAATATTTATATACTTACAGAATCCCTTGAGTCAGACAGATTTTTCTAGTACAAGGCTCATAATTCATATTTTTGATTGGGAGGAAATCTTTGCTTTTCAAATTTTAATTGCGAGGCAAATGTCTGAATTTGAAAAGCAGTTCTAAATCACAGGGTTGCTGTTATTTTACACTTATTTTATTAAATCTATATAAAATAAAATCTTGAGTCGAATCAAACTATGTACCTGATTTATACATTTATTACCCGGAGACGGTGACAGATTATTGAATGTCAGTATTACTCTCAGTCTCACTGTGACCATGAATGTAATAAGTACTGAAGTAGCTTGGTCGATGGCAGTGTCTAAAATTGTAGTCGTTGAACTTCTCGGCTGATTCCATTGATAAATAAGTGCAAGTTCAACCAGTAGTTGTTTCCTAATGTTGGCTAGACTAGTTTTTATGCTACATGTTAAACGGAATGACCAGTCGAAGAACCAGTCCAAATAGCTCAGAAGTCAGATTTGAAAAAACGTATCGGCCGATGTGATCCGAGTGAGTTTCGTTAATGTTGTTAGAAGATAATTCTGCCATTACTGGTGTGCGCACTAATGTAACATGGCCACATCTACGATGTTGATACAAATATAGCAATGTTTTAAATATTTTCTTTATTTGTAATGCAGAAAACGCACAACAAACATGAATTCCGGAAACAAATGTTAGAAACCTGATAGAAAGCAAAACCTGCTTGTGAAATGATTTTTTGGAAAACATTTTGTGTGCACTGAGCTGCAACTGCTGCCTGCCAAATTTGAGCCTTGTAGTACCATGTAAAATCAGGAAAAATATATATGGAGAATTCAATATGAACTGTACTGAATTTATCTTACCTATATTTGACCGGGAATAGGCCTATGCTCGTAAATAAGCCAACCCACACTTTTTGCACATTTAAGAATTAAGCCCATATCCGTGATATTACTGAAAGTTCAACAGATCACTAGCTGGAATACTTTTTCAGGAGTAATTAGTAAAAAACTGAACACTAAGTTACTCATGTCGCCAATTTGTTAACCCTAGTGGAAAGGAAAGTTGCCATAATAATTTGTACTTCATTCAATTTCAAAAACAAATTCACACAAACACAAAAGTGAAACAATGTATGCATGATTCTACATTCAGATTTAATTCAACTGAAGCAAGTTTCATTAGTTAATACACTTCCCTGTATTATGTTTTATTCTGTGATCAAGCTGTAACCAGCAATTTTCAAAAAGTGAAAACTGATCGAACATGCATGGAAGAGTACTTCTGCTTCAAACTCAAGGCGTGAATGTACATCATTGTGACAATAAACAAATTGTTGTTTCGACGTGTTAATACATTTCCCTGTCCACGTGTTTATATATATATTAAAATAATAATAATAATAATAATAATGCACCAGAGAACCTTTAATAAAACATTAATTGGTTACCAACTGTGTTACACTTTCTATTACTCAACAAATAGCCTTTGCATAAGTATAGCACAATTTTTTTTTCTTTACAGTTTCATAATTCAAAAATAATAATACACTGGTGTTTTGTAATTAACCAAACATTTCTGGTGGATAAATTAGCAGTAAATGTTTGAAACCAGATAGATATAAACATTTGTCAACTGTTTAGTGAAGCTGTAACTTTTTCAGGATTTAGTTTTTCGATAATCTCTTGCAAAGAGGAAAATCTAAGTTCACTAAAACGGTGTAGCATATTTTTTTTTAGCCAAAATGATTTTATTAGCCATATTATGTATATAAATAAATTTTAAAATAAATTTAAAAAAAAGTAAAAATTAACCAATGGCTAATTTGGCTACCAACAGTGCAAGCCCTGACTACCATAATAAATACAATTCCACATGTAATTTAACACAATTAATTCAGGTTATGTAAATTTCTTGGAAGGCAATCTAAATCTCAGCCTCACTTGCCCTCCAGATAAACAGAAAAATTCCTTAAACTTGACCACTGGATGCCATTTACAAGATGTTAGAGAGGGTCGTCGACCACGTGCTTGACTGACAGCACAATGGGAGTAAGCGTCCTAAATAACTTTTTGTTCATTGTAAGTTGTGATTCACTAAAAGTACTTAATGAGATTTACAAGTTGGTTAGATAGTTTCATGAAAATATTTTTAAAATAATTATTTTAAAAATAATAATAACCTGGCAGTCTGCTGGTAGTTCGGTATGGGCGAAACTGATTGACCTGTACTGAAATATGTAACCCTGGGCGTCCAGGCATAGGATTTGTCCATCCCTACTTTTAAAGTTTTTTGTTTTGTTTGAAGATTCAGATGTTTCTATGCTTTTTACAATTTCAGTCTTCTGCATATTCTTGTACTCAACCTGAAATGTTAAAGGCATAATGCCACTTTTTTTTTCTTTTTCTCTAAATACTTATTATAAATGAAAAGTATAATTATTTTAGATTACAAACCTAATTTTTGAATCTCAGAATACATTTGAATAAAACAGTGAAGGGAATTCCCTACTGACAATCAGGGTTGTTTTAATTCCCTAACAATTTAGACGGGCAATGCCTGCAATGACTCAAAAATAGTATGTCAAACCTCAGAATCCAAATGGCCGTAGTTTTTTTCGCGTCAAAATATTTTTTTGCTGGGGCCGATATTAAAAAGTGGGTCATGTTGTGTGGGTTTTTTTGGGTTTTTTTTGTTTTTTTGTTGTTTTTTTTTGGGGGGGTAAAGAAAAAAAAATATATATATATACTTACTGTGTTTGTTGATACTGTAACCTTTCTGCACTTACTGTTTTACACTCATCAACTTACCTTCACATGTTAACATCACTAACTTATTATATGAAACTATTATTAATGTATGAACACTTACCTTGTAGGGATTTGAACCCCTGATGTCCGTTTTGGCTACGAAACTAAGTTGCAAGCTGATGTAAATTACTTGTCTTCTGTCGTATTATTACAATTAACGATAAATGACAGAAATATCCGAATACAACTGAATGCAATTATGTTAGTATGTAATAGTCTCCATGCGGCAATAGACAAGAATCGATTAGAACAATAGAAAGCATGCAGTGCCTGATAATCACTTAAGTCACAATGTGTATCATCCTATGAAGTGAAGGTATATAAGGTTTGTATTAATATTTTTATTTGTTCTGCACATTATGAGTAAACGACTTTCTTTGGATTTATTCAGCCATACAACAGATAGTGATAGTGATATTCCTTGTGGGCAAAGTAAATTTAGAAAATTAGAAAATAGCTATTCTGGTGAATCTGAAGATTTTTTAAACAGTGGTTATAGTGACA
>JAUTBW010093936.1:0-17129 GCA_032361425.1 Peltospira smaragdina | reverse complement strand
TCTCTCTTAGTAGGCTACACCAGCAACAGAAGGCTGTTCTTTTAATTAGAGACGTGTCATCAGACAGCTGTTCTATTCGTAGCTTAGTTGTGCCATGTGGCGTAACGTTTAGCCCACCTTGCTTGGCATATTAGAGTAGGTCCTTAACGGCGTGCGTAAAATGGCTAGAGACGATTTCTCTTCCTAGCACCACGAACTTTGATTTCAAATTTGGATTTAGGTTTGTAATTGACTTCATTCACCGTTATTCTTATCTCATGAAACACGATATTTCGTTCAAGGTCAGATTTTAACTTATCTGCGACCAAAATGTACTGAAATACTTACCAGTGCATTTCTGTGCTATATGCCTTTTTACTGTATTTATTACTGTATTGTTTAACCATCATCATCATCATCATCAACATCATCATCATCATCATTATTATCATTATTATTATTATTATTATTAATATTATTATTATTGTTGTTGTTGTTGTTGTTGTTGTTGTTGTTGTCGTTGTCGTTTGACTACACAATAGGCCAATACTATATAAAAGTATGAATTTGAGGTATTCTTTTGGATTTATTATTTGTTATTGGAAGCGTTTGAAAAATAAATAAATAAATAAATAAATAAATAAATAAATAAATAAATAAATAAATAAATAAATAAATAACAACAACAACAACAGTCTTTCTTACCTTGGGTAGCGAGTAGAAGAGGGGGCCCACTGCGATGACGACAATGAGGACTATAACACACGAGGACAGTGCTGCCACCTACAACACACGAACCAATAATGAAAGTTTAACGACATCCAGCACCATTAGTTTTTGTTTAACAACGTACTCAAAACATTTATATTAACGGTTATATAGGATTCGGAAATATTTTAACTAGAGCATTCCTAGTGGTTACACCTCACCCACCTCAGGACACACATACACACACACACACACACACACACACACACACACACACACAAATCATTTTTTTAAATCGGATATAGTGCAATACGAATCAAGTCATAAATAATCCACTATACCGTTTTCTTTAACACTGACGACTAACAATTGACAGAAACTGAGCATAGTTATATTTTGTTTATTATAAATATCTTGAATATCATCAAAGGTTATTTGATAGCTTCGACGAATTTTTATAGACTCTTTAAACTGGAAATGTTTTATTAATATTATTCACGTTGCAATGATTACAATTTGATTATAGTTCTGTGATGCAATATGCGTAGTTAAGGACCAGTCAGACAAAAAGAAACCCGTTGCCACCACGTAAGTTACGATTTCTGATTTGCAGCTGTAAATAATTTGTATAAGCACCATCCCGCGGACAATAGATAACTTACCATGCCCTCTGTTAAACTAATTGTGGACCACTACACTGGGTGAAACGTAAAATAGCTCGTCTCTAGTATTATCAGTGTTACAGCGATTCAAAATATGCTCGAGATAAACCTAATATTCGACATCAGGGTGTTCGAGATAACCGTGCTTAGTTTGGTAACAATCCTTAAAGAAAATTGCCCGAACTGGCAACTGACATCGAGATAAATAAGGTATTCGAGATTACCGAGTTCGAGATAACGAAGTTTGACTATAATTACACACACACACACACACACACACACACACACACCTCATTACCAAGAATACTGTTATAACACATTTAAGTACGTTAATTTCCACAGATTGTGTAAATGTCGTAATGAGGTCTATATATATATTATTATTGTTTTGTGTGTTACATATGATATTTACACTGATAGTTTAACTATCTAGGGTTCGTGGTAATGAAATTGCGCTATAAAATATAGGAGCCAGTACTGGGACATGAACCCAGCACCTACCAGCCTTGACCTTTAGACTTCAGAACAAGCTGAGATTTGGTGTAACAGAACAGTATTTAAAGAGGTGTTGTGGCCTAGAAATATTACACATGACCATCATTCGTTAACTATACCATATGTTTAACTCCAGAGAACTGTAAATACAATGTGTTGAGTGTGTCATCTAGTACACTTACTTCATTTCTTAACTGTACTATCATTAAAACTCCTGTGTACCAGTCTCAGCTGTGCAGCAGTTAGACCATGTGTATAAGGTTAAAAAAAAAATATTGGGTTTGTATTTAGATTTCCGTAGTCTTCTAAAAACGGCATTAATATAAGGGTACAACATGCTCACTAACAGGTAACCTAACTACTAAAGGGTATTTCTCACTTGGTGATGTATTGCACCGACTAGTAACATACGATCTGTAGTATCAGCTAATATCATTCACATTAACTCACTTTCCTTGACAGTCCAGGCAAGAGATGTGTGCCCAGGACAGCATGTTTGAAGTTTAAGTAAATACACTATAATTATATATATAATTATAAGCATAAAAATTACTATATTACACAAATAACATCTTTGCTTCTGATTTGCACTGCTAAACATTTTGTCTTTTTCTAATGGATTTAATGTTTTCATATAGGATCAATGCTTCACCCTTGACAGCTGGAGATAGATCAGGAAAAGAAATTAGGAAGAAATGGAATTACTACAAGTGAGTCAATACCATTATAATCTTGGAAGTTTTACTAATTGATTGTACTACTAGCTTAAGTTATTTGTATTTCGTTTTCGCATTTACTTTTGAATATTATAACCTGGCTTCTACATTATTGTTATTATTATTAATTTTTTTTTTTTTTATTCACGTTTATAAATGCATATGAATTAAATTAACAAAAATTGTATCAATAACAGGTGTTATGTCAAGAAAAAGGCTCTCCTCAACATAAGGATGAAAAAGTCAAATGGAGTTATACCCACATCATCTTCAACAGCACTGACTAACACTGAAAAAAAGGTAGTGTATTATCTTGCTTTGTAGGGCGTCTTGGTAGCCTAGTAGTAAATGCAGCCACCTGACAAGCAATCATTCTGAGATCAGGTAACCACTAGGGATTTTTCCTAATTAACAATGTCTCCAAATCTGATATAACCATTGAGAAAACTAATTTATCTATCTTCAGTAAAATAGTTTTAGAATGGACATTTGAAAATGTATTCAGATTTACCAGGAAAACACTGACCTGTAGGCTGTATGGTTATAATTTCCATCAAATGTTATAGATCAATGGTATATTTTACAGATGTATGAATCAAAATAGATTCTGCATTTTTATTTAGAAAGGTAATAAATATTATATAATTAGTGGGTGGATGTTATTTTCTTTTTGCTTTTGAGGGATATTTTCCTTTAAAACTTTTTTTTACAGGTGTTGGCATTGATCCCCATTTGTCAGACTGAAACAGATGGAGAAAATGAAACAGAACTGTCTGATGGTAAAATATCTTTATGTAGATATTATAAAAGCATATTGTCACATGTTAATCGAAATATTATTATTATTCATTTGAGAAAATAAATGTTATGATGGTATAACTGAAAGCATGGATTTATCAAAATTAAAGAAATATATGAAATATTGTGGTTATGTTTATGATTATATACAGTAAATTTAGTTGCAAGTAATGTTTGGTCATTATAATAAGTAAGGATGTTGTGACAATATGCATTTAAGATTCACATTTCAATTAAAAGCTGAAATATACAATATTACTTATAATTATTTGTAACCTTCACTGTCAGGTCAGTAAAACAAATTATTATTTTATTTTATATATCAAAATGTAACAAATATTTTCTCCCAACAAACCTAACAAAATATTTTCTTTTTATCTTTTGAAACATTTTTATACAGGTAAAAATTACAATATGCTGAATGTACAATATGGAAAAGGTTATTTTAATGAATGTAGTGCTAAATGTATCCTTTAGTGTCTGTGCAAGATGTCTGCACTGACCAAAATGTGATGAACTGTAGGAGTACACATACCCTAGTAAATCAAAATACGAACACATTTTATTTTAAAATTTCAGAGTGCAGCACACTGATAGATGAAACTGGGTGTAGTGGGGCTGATGGACCAGTGAGCCCCAACTTTCCAAGAGAAGTTCCTGAACCAGAGAGCAGTACACCACAGTTCTTACCTATACTTCCAACGCAGCACGGTAAAAACAGAACATTAAAATAATATTTATAATATAAATAAGGAAACTATCTTGGGTTCAGTCTTCTTGCATAATTAATCTTCAAACCGTATGTGTACTTTATACTATGCATAAACTATAAACATGTTTTTATTTTAAAAAAAGAGAAAAGTTTCAAATAATCAGTTTGCAATGGAAGGGTCTCTTATTAAATATTTAGCAGTTTAGGAAAACTATCTCTTAAAAGAATATAAATGAGTAAAGATGCTGAGTAATCTTCCTACTAGTTTAATACTATCCTGATGTTTTGGATTAATTATTATTAAAACAGTTTTGAATGAAAAAATAGCTGATGACATAAATTTTATATTGTAATATATTTTTATGGTATTTAATTATTACTTAGTGTTTTCCCCAGGAATGAGGCAGGGCATGGTAAACTAGTCATTTTGGGGGCACTTTATCCATTTTTAGGGCAAAAATATTAATTTCTATAATGGCAAAGCTGCAACCATCATTATTTTGGGGGCACTTTCACCATTTTTAGGGCAAAAATAATAATTTCTATAATGGCAAAGCTGCAACCATAATTATTATTTAAAAAAAAAAAAATAATAATAATAATAATCTACGTGTGATGATCTTTGCTAGCTTCTTTATAATTCTTAATTACTATTGAGCAGCGAACCGTGCAAAAAGCACACCCTCGCCTTTTGCCGTAGCGGCCAGCCAAAAAATATCCAAAAACAATACGCGCACATTAAAGACAATGTATTACGTAACACATGGAGGCTCAATTTGGAGATGGCAGCATTGCCTGCAGGGTGCTCAGAAGTGCACACTGGATGCGGTGCTTGTCATGCTTTGTTGTGTTCACATGTTGCCTTTTCCAATTAAAACTTGAGGGTGAGAAGAGAGTAGTGTAGGGAGGATGCGGGAGAAGAAAAAAAAGGGGGGGAAGAAAGAAAAAAGGCCAAGATGGAGCTGATTGGGGCAGCATAGTGCAAGATTATCAAGGCATGGCACCCCACCATCTTAAAACATGCTAGGGAAAACACTATTACTGAGAACTTACTGATCTTTCATTAGGCTAATTATATGATGATGCATAAATACAATTTTATAATTCTACTAATTCTTATGGTATTACATATTTCAACATTACTATGATTAATAACCTCTTCCCCTACCAGCAATTGCAACAAATGTGGATATAAAAGTATCTCATGTAAACTTGTACCTGTGTCTTTATTATTATCACACACAAAACTAAGGTGACAACCTCTTAAATTTCTGGATACTTTAAAATGAATCATAATTCCCTCACAAGTCATATCTGATAATGATTTATTTTCTTGTTTTTCTATTTGAAAATAGTAAAAGAAGAATCAGTTTTACACAATACAGTGGATTTTGTGACCAGTCGAGAAGATGTGGAGATTCAGAAAGTGGACCTGTTAAGGCAGCTTCTCGATGTGGAACGGAACAGACTGAGCATAGAAAGAAGCAGACTAGCAATAGAGGAGAGAAGACTGGTACTAGAAGAAGAGAAGCTAGCACTGATGAGGACATCGATGCAAAACCGGGTTCTGCAAGACCCCTGAGTGGACTGATATTGTATCTTTGATTTATAGTTTTAATCTGTTAATACATTTAAATTTAAATACATTTATTTATTTAATGTTACACTTTAAAGTTACTATGTCGAGAATATTTTTATTATTTAAACATTTAGAAAGGACGATCCAGTAATGTTATGTCTAACTGGCATGTTATACTCCAAACTTATTATGCCACTATCGCTATCTAGATCACATACAAACACTCAATGTTAGTACATGTTCTTTCACAGACATACATGCCTCGCTTAACAAAATGGCGAAATTTGTATTTAGCATTTGACAATATTCCTTGATAGCAAAGGCTCACAGGTACTGTAGTGCTTGTATGTTGTACTAGTAACCAGTGTTAAAACATGGTAAATCATTGTAATTTTAAGTAACAGTTATCTCAGTATAAGAAACAGTTTTATGTAAAAAAAAACAAAAACAAAACAAAAACCCACAAAAAACCTCACCCCTAAAATGCACACAACAAAAACCGAACAATGTCTGACTGGCAGACATTGATCTCGGACCAACCACATGTTAGTTGGTTGCCTACACTACTAGGCAGTGAATATGCCTACAGAACACACTATCAATACCAGTTGTAAAATTGGTTAATATCTTTAGAATCACTCCATAATGAACTGGACAATCAAAATATCAGGCTAAAGACTTTAAAAATCCCTGTGAATTGTGCCAAAGTGTTTTGTACCACTATTAACTATTAATCAACACCACCAGTATTATGTATTTGGACGTAGAATGTAGCCATTTCATAGAATATATCGAAAAGGAAGAGGACCAGACGATTTCTGCATATGTTGAAGTTTTCTTATGATATTTGCTGTATACCGGTATATAATAAAATTATTCAACAATGATATGCCCTATGTAACAGTTATTAATTACAACATTTACAACATCTTGTTATACCAATTGATGTTACTTGATATAAATTATGTTTACGTTTGTTTAATACCAATACGGGTTGGTTGTTTTGTTATGGCTAATAAAAACAATTAAATATAAACTGTGTTTGCTTTACCACTTTATGAACTACTTAAGTCATACTTAAAATTTAAATTATAAAGTAATTTCTCTATCACACAAGATGTCATACTTGATAACAATAGCAGCTTTTGATACCAGTGCTCTTCACTCACTTTTATTAGTTATATTAATCACAAATATTTATTAATTAGATAAACACCAACTGGCTCAATGTTAGTGGCAGATTTTGGACAGAGCACAATAGACAGGTACACATCACTGAGCTACTGCAACAGCTGTTAAAGGAAGAAAGAAAGCACTATATGTGTTTCATAAACTAATGATTTGTATTTTGTCTGCTGCTTATCGTAATATAATTCAGTAATTATTAGAACAGTCAAATTAGTTTTAAAATATAGCCAGTACCATCTGATCTTGACTAATAAGCATATTCAGTTTATTCCTAAGATCAAAAGAATATTTATTTCATCCTTCTACTTATTATTAAAGATGCACATTCACAATTTGACCATATCAAGGCATGACAGAAACTGATTTGAAGAAAATAATGTGTAAAGTGAAGGGGAAGAATGTTGAGGACAGGTGACTGGAACTAGGAAGGTGTAATTTGGAAGATTTTATCTGTTAGCTGTTGAATGTTAGGACAATATGTGTGAAAAGGGCTGAAATGCAATAGGTCAGAGGTCAGGATATTTACCCCTAAACATTTTAAAATTTATTTTTTAATTATTTAATGATGCACTCAACACATACTTATTAACTGTATTGTTTTTTAATTAATAGTTACATAGAAAAATACCTAGTGATTGACAGGTATCGATCTTATATTGACTTCATGTCAGGCAGGTGTTTTCAGTACTAAGGAAGGTTATATTCAGTCCTAATCATTCACTGATGCCACAACACATCAAAGAATACTGGCTAATGTGCTAAATATAGACATATACCCAACAAGTTAAAATTAATACAAGCATGTGAAAATGTTCAATTAATTTTAAAAAAATTTTTTTACTGTTATAACACATCAAAGGTGCCAAACAAAGCAGGTATCTGACACTTCAAAATTAAACTAGATAAAAATACTAAAACAATAATGTTCATTACCTTTGTATTTGGATCAGTGTCACTACTTGATTCCTGGAAATCATAAACATTTTTGGTTTTGGATTTGTCCTGCACAATCTTTTCTTGCTTGGAAATCCACTGTTTCAAATTACCTCGCATGGGTCTTTTTTTCTGACTAGCTGTTAATGCTGTATATCTTGCTTCTTTTACTTTCTGAATGAAATTCCGCTCTAATCTTCTTATATTTCGATGATGGAAGCATGTATCACTGCTGGTTTCCAAAGCAATATTGAAAGTCCGACTGTTCAAAATAGCTCCACTTATCTGCTTTGAAGAATTGCATCCTAGGTGAAGTACATAAAGAGTTTTAGCATACCTTTAAATTTAGATGATTACAATGTTAACCAGCTATTCCTAAACACACTCAGGTTCACCCACACAAAAAATCCCTTTCTAAAAAATAACAAAATATGTCAAAAGTTAATTAAATACATTCATCCTAATAATAAATTTGAAAATGCACCACCAAATCGCAGTATGCTGCTATTAAATTAAGTCATTTATAAACACATACACATAAATTGAATTTGCAGTACTCTATGAGTTGATTAGGAATAAGGTTTTTCTAATAATTCTACTAAGTACCTGGGCAAAGATTCTTCTTGACTGTGGTTTGCTGGCTATTAGATGTACCCTCTGAATTCATTTCACTGTCAACTAAAAAATTACATTAGTGTCTTGAGATATGTCTGAAAGTGAACAATTAATGCATAAAATAGTTTTTTAATTAAATTTACATATTTAAAACATCCCTGTCAATGCTCTGTTGTGTCACTAAATTTCACTACTTATTAGGAGATGACCCATTTTTGTTTCCCAATTTGTAATATTTTAAAATTTAATGACATACAACACATTTGAATTTTAAAATCCGAAATGGTTCACTGACCATGTGTCAGTTGGGCATTTTCACCACTATCCTCTTGAGGTGTCCTTTCCCAGTTTTAGGCTTGGTCCATAAAAGAAGAAATTTATAACTTAACTGACTGTAAAACAAGTTATCTGTATTATAATTCCACTATTATTTGCTGCTGGTTGAGAAAAATGTGAACTTTTCCATTTAATAAAAAAATGTGTAGCACCCCATTTTTGTAATACAATCTGAATTACAAGTTATTGATCTACAGTTCATAAGTTGTGCTAAATGTAGCATACATGCTACAGTTTGCTGTGTTAATGACACTTAACACTGCTGGTTATATAAACATCATAATTATTTATATTAAAACACCCCAGTGGTTTACTGTTGGGAATTGATCTCATTTTGAGTGTGCATCAGACAAGATTTCACCTAAAAATGCTATCAAAGCAGATTGCAAAAACTGCAGTAAACAGCCAAAAAAACCTAATTAAGTGGAATAAAGGTACTCACAATTGCTTGTCTGACTTGAGTCATCACTTTCATCTGAGGATCCCAACTCACTGCCTGAATATTTCAGACCTACTTCAGACACTGGTCGGGAGTATGATGGATCAACTGCTGGTTTCCTCACATGTCTTGCATCTGTATAACTCCTGAACTTGTTCACAGCAAGCATCTGAGCTTCTGGTGTGCAAGATTTGCCAAGTTCTTTGGATTTCCACACATTTCTCTTAGCAGATGCAAGCAAACCAAAATCAAATTCTGATGTTGTAGGGGATGGTGGAATTTCAATGCTCTGCTGCTTTTGTATGAATGGGGAATCTATAACAGATCTATTTCCAGCCTTTTGTATGAATGGGGAATCTACAACAATAGGTTTTACTTGAATACCTATTATAGGCTTTTTTGAAAATACCCTAACATTGTTTCTTCTACTTCCAATACTAGTCGATGAACCACAACTTGAAGGTGTATTAATCTTCCTTCTTAAAGGAGCAGCTATAGGTTTCACAAAAATTTCAGATGATAATTTACATGTGGTATTAGTCTCAGAAATGTTTGAAGATTTCCGTTCTTCAAAATGTCCTACTTTTGGACCAGGAGTACAACTAACATTGTCTTGTTCATTGTAAACCCAATCTTTGTTTATAGCAACACTCATTCTTTGGTCACTAGGTGTACTTAACCTGTTTTCACTTACATCATTTTTTTTTTCATACACAATTTTTGTGTGTGGGGTATTAGTGTTTTTATTATTCAAAATAGTCAACATTTTATTTGACAAATCTACTGAACTACTACCAGAAATATAAGTTTCAGTGACTGTTTGATCATTTAATCCAGGGTCTTTTATTGCAGAATTTGATGCATATCTTTGAACTAAAGGGTTAAAACCTCTCTTAATATAAGATTCTTCAGGATATTTTGTTGAAACAGTCCTTTGCAATTCACACTGATGAACATCATTATCAGTGTGGTGCCTGTTAACTAAGTCATGCAGCCTCTTTTTCCAAACTGATGAACAACAGTTCTTTGACATCCTCTGTACGGTATTGTCAGTTACATCTGTAATTTCATCTAGACGGCTTAAACACTGATTGCTGCTTCTCACAGAACTGTTCAGATTGCCATATACAGAAGGATTACATAGTATCTTCTTCTGGTCGTTGCTTGTCATTTCTTTGTTTTGTGCCTTATATACTGAATGATCACACTGTGTTTTATTCTGGTTATTGCACAAAATCTCTTTATTTGAATGTTCACATTGTGATTGATTCTGGTTATTAATTCCATTGTTCCTATTTTGTGCTTCATATTTAGGATGTTCACTGTGTCCATATTTTTCCATGGTTTGGTGATCACAGTCAGAATTTCTATAATGACAGGATCCTGTTTCTGATGGACAACACTGACACACTGCTTCATCTATATCACAGGTCTTGTTACAAACATCATGAATGTCACATGGAAAATCACCAACATTATTATCACCACCATTGAAATTACAACAATTATGGCTTGGACTTTTTGATTTGAAAATACAAATGTGCTGTTTGTAAGTACCACCAGTACTATCTCTTGGACTGCTGTAACTTGTATTACCATCACGCATGTTTTGACACAAGTTATTTTTTTCACTACAGTTTTTACTGCTGTTGTTTTTTCTACCACAGTTACATAATTTAGCATTAATTCTGTGATTTGCATTTTGATTTTGCTTTCCACCATGAATCACTAAATTCCTACAAGAAAAAGCTGGTTCTGTTGCATTGCTACTACTTTTAGCATCACCAGCATTCATGATATGACGGTCCAACATGTTACATGTGGATTCTCTGTTTTGACACTGCCTATCTGAATTTATGCATTCTGATCCATCCATATTGCTCCTTTGGGCATTATCACCACCACTGTGTGGCTGGAAAGCATGTTTGCTTGTATCAAGGGAATCCCCATGATGCTGTTTACGACAGTTATCACCATTCTCAACTTCATGGCAAAGAGTTGCCACAACAGCAGTTTCTGACCAGTTAGATCCATATTGTACCCGATTTTCTTTATCATTTAAAGACTGATTAGCAATTGCTGAAAACCAACAGTTATTGTTATCATTACTGCAATGGGTATGATCTTTTTGGAATAACAAATCTGGTTTAGAACTTAATGGTTTTCTACGTTCTGATTCAAAATGTTTTATAACTCCAACAAAATCTTTTTCAATACTTTTGTCAACATATACTGAACTCAATGGTCCTTGTTTATCTGTAGGGATATTTGCATTTTGTACATCTGTTTGTATGGATTTGACTGGAGTATACTGATCAGTTTCCCAGTTTTTGTTAACATCCAAAGCACTGTTAGCTTTCTTCTGTGTCTGAGAAAACTGAAACATGTTGACAAGTTGTTGAAGAAGAGATTCAGTTCTTGAGAGAGGAGGCTGTTCTGGGATTTTCTTTAAAATGTTTACTTCCTCTTGTAGGTGCTGCAAATAATAATAATATTTATTTATTTAACATACTCAACACATTTTAATTAGTAGTAGGCCTAATATTAGTGTCAGAATCATATTTTAGAGAATAGACTATAGTAAGCAGTTAACTGCTGACCAAATGCTTAAATATGATGGATGTCAACACTACATGGCTATTTTGCACCCTTAATAAATTATTCCTTCACACACTTTAATGAAATGTTAAATCCAAATCAGATATGTTTTAAATCTGCTAGTATTTCAACCACATATTCAAAATATCCATGATTACAATGCACTGTACTAGAATTAAAATGTTCATATTTTTAAATGTTATTGTAATGTAAGATGATATCATACAAAAACTCACAGATATGTTTAATTGTTCTTCACTCTTTGTCTTTTTGTTTTTATTCTCAACAAGGTCAGAAAGCAGTCTTGAATCCTGTCGAGATTCCTCCTCAAAAGAATTCAATTTTGCTGTCAATTCAGATATTTTCTCTAGAATAATATCACCTTGGTGCCTAAAACATTTGAAATATAACATTACATTTGTTCATGCATTCAGTGCAAATTACTGTTCAGGTTACAGCAATTTACAATATAGAAAATAAATATCATGCCATATACTGGCCAAAATAATAAAGATCCTTTATTAAAAAACACATTCAACACCTTTTATTGACCTCAGAGAACTAGTTATTAAAGACAATTTGTCATTTCTCTAAATATAGTTTTATTTTTTTATAAATGAGAAGTTTATTCATTTGAGATAACAAACCTTATTATGGTATCATCAAAGATGTTTTAATTAAACCATGATAGATGGACACACCATGTTTATCATTAATACATTTAACAATGGTTATGCATATGAGGTATATAAGGTAAATTCAGTGACAACTGAAATGTAGATATTTGTTTGGCAATTAAATAAAACAATGCTCTGTGACAGTATATATTTAAGCATGTGCTTTGTACTTGGTGACATCCATCAGCATATGGTCCATAAACTAAGCTTAACTTTTTAAAAAACCATATTAATGCT
This sequence comes from Peltospira smaragdina, assembly GCA_032361425.1. NCBI lineage: Eukaryota > Metazoa > Mollusca > Gastropoda > Neomphalida > Peltospiridae > Peltospira > Peltospira smaragdina. Next base: position 4,457 of record JAUTBW010093936.1, on the reverse strand, counting down.
CTTCCTACCAAATAAACATAGCCATAATGTTATAAGAAGTTAATAACATAACTTAAATCAGAATTACCGTTCTGTAGTTTCTATGTTGTCATTCATCTGACCTTCAACAGAAAAAGAAAAGAAATCAATATAAATAATTATGGACTTTTAAAATCTCAGTTACATATATAGTTCTAAACTCAACAATTATAAAAACTGTTGTGTCAGTTTTATTTGCAGCATTTGTATAATCTATTACAACATCACTATAACAAAGTAATTGCATTTTGTGTCATAGCAAAAATTCTTTCATAAATTTCTTTTTTTTTAGTCTGATTTTTTAAGTATGTATTGATTCTGTAGTACTTTATTAATATTAACAATCTACACAAATAAATTGAGCTTGTATCAATCATATTACTAACAGAAGTTAGTGGAGAGAATTTGGAAAATTCATCTAATAAATAAGAATGATATTCACCATATACTAATGTCACCCCTTTAAAGGTAATACAAATTTGAAACTGAGATAAATAATAACTATTATTACCCCAGTGAGAATTCAGAAATGGGGCATATTTTTCAATATTTGCACAGTGAGCAATATTCTGCATTGGTTTAATATTTTCATTGGGTAGATCAATTGAGCTGGACCAGTGAAAGTGCTGATACTAAACGAGATGAGAAGACAAGAGAAATGACGTAACATCTTCAAATGACATGAGTGAAACCCAAAACTTTTCTGACAAATAACAAAAATGTAAACACTGAAAATTAAACTAAATCTGGTTTAAACACCCTAACAGACTTTAACACCAATGACCAAAATGAAAAATGCAGCAATGACATGATTCCACCCATGAACAAAACACACTGCTATGCAAAATCTTTATGAAACAATGGCCAAACTGCAGTATTTTGAATGCTTCGACTTCACTGATTATGTAATTTGTATGTTTGATGTCATTTCTCTAATTTTTCAATTTGCCATAAACAGGTCGTTCAGCTAAATATATTTTTAAAGAAAAATCAGTTGCACTGAATAATCAAACTAGTTTCCATTTCTTATCAAATGTATGTCCCTTGTGAAACAATTTTCCTTTGTCACTCACTAAAGCTTGTGACAAAACAAAATTATTTCACTCGAGACATAAATTTGATAAGAAATAGTAACATGTTTAATATCCTCTATTTATTTAGCCTACATGCCTTGACAACTGTTAACTTATTGCCTGCAAATATAACAGACATGTACCTTCCTTCTGACAGAGGTTCAGTGTATACTTGAGAGCTTTGATGAGTTCTTCGTCTTGAGCTTCAGTGAGGTATTTCACCAAGGTCTGATAGCCTCTCTTGTCTACATAATTCTGGTTCTCAGCTAAATCATCAATAGAATATACATGTACATAGAATTTAAAGTAATTTTACAAAATTATACCTGGAAGTTTGACTCATTCATTTTATAATGTTGGTCAACTACAAAAGTTTGACTCATTCATTTTATAATGTTGGTCAACTACATTTTCTAATTATTGCTTTTCTGGAATAAGTTGAGGGTATATAATTTAGCATTTACATTTGTAAAGGCTAAAAAGTAACTAGAAAAAAAGTAATGTTTAACAATAAATAAAGAAATTTGATATAATGTAATAAAAGCAATGACATTACTTCTTAACAAAATAACAATAACAACAAATAAAGATAATTAATAAGAAGAAAATAACAATAATAATGACATTTAATAATAATAATAATAATAATAATAATAATAATAATAATAAAAGCAGATATACTAGAATATGGTGTATTCGAAGCATGGCCAGTGACTTTTAACATCTACTGGCCTTATAACAAGTATTATTCAGAAGAATTCTTACATGCCAGTTTCACAATGGTCTAATGATAATTGTCCCCATGTTAGATCTTACCTGAGGTGTCTAATGCATTTCCCAAAGTCAAAACAACCTGCAAATTTTCCTGTTGATCCAGATATGGCTGTCTTAAAATCTCTAACAATAAACTAATCCCACCAAGTTCACCAAACTTATTGCTGTTTATCTCTGAAAAAAAAATATAAAAAAAATAATATAGTTTACAATGACAATATTACCGTTTTCCCTATGAATCTGGCATGGCATGGTAAAAAAATATTTCAGGGCACTTTCACCATATCTTGGGCAGAAACATTTAGTTAAAACATAAAGTTATGTTACGTGTGATGCATAATTTTACACTTGTTTATGAATAAAGTACCAGAAGTGAAACAACCCTCCCCCTGCCTCCATGTCCCCCTCAAATGATTTGATAATAAGCATGCAGCTGTTTACATCTGTGATATGCAGTGTGTAATATGCAGCATGCTGATGGTAGACATTACTTGCTCGAAACCTGTCTATAAACTACCAGAATAAACCAACCTGTATAGAATTGATGCAAATTTTCTGTTGTTTAAATGAAAATCTCAGGCAACCAAATACAATTCACATAACCTAGCAATAGGTTACATAGGTAAAAACCACGTGAATGAACAATCAGTCCTACATCACCTATGAAGGAAATTAGCTGTTTAATGAAATTCAGAGAAACTACAAGTTCTACTCACCATGATCTGCTATACAGGAATCAAGAGTGCTAATAATGGGGATTGCCAGACTGGGTTCATCAAGAATACTGTACCCCAGACATTTTCCCAATGCTGTGACCAGGGTATCCAATCCACCGCATCGTCTAACTCGATCCTGGTTTAAAACTAAAACAACAAAATAGTTGGCAGATGATTTTAATGAGAAAAAAAAGGTGAGAAAGTAAAAGAACTATATTGCCAAATTATATCATATAAAACGGTCTTGATGGAAAACTATTAATTGTTCGACTTTGTATATAATTAAAATATTTGACAATGGATTTTAATACTGACCTCAAATAATAGTTTTATTACAATTAGATGGCAGAAACACTACAGATATTAAAAATATTTAAATACATGCTAAGTTTCTCAAATGTATGCAATGTATGCAAAATTATACTTTTAAATATGGAATAGTGAATTATGAAGGTGTTTGTGTGTGTTGAGAGATACAGAGAGAAGAGAGAGATTTATTTAATGATGCACTCAACACATTTTATCTATGATTATATAACAATTATAATAGTGAGAAAGGAAACCTGCTGCTGCCACATAGGCTACTCTTTCCAATTAAGACCAACAGGAAAGCCTTTGTTATATTAGTTGTGGAGCACTGGCTGGAATGCATAAAAATATTACTTACAATTGTTTGCTACAGCTAGTCCCATTAATGACAAAGCTGGTTTTAATAACTCAGGGTTTAGAGTTTCCTGAAGAAGCTTGAAGAGATGGGGAAATAACATGGAGGTCAAATGCTGGTTTTCCTCTGAAAAATGAAAATATCCCACAAAAAATGTTTGTTATAAATTATTTCATAAAATGCTGAATAGTCATTAAAATAAGAAGTACAAAAACTGAGTTATTCTGAATAAGAGTTAGAGTTGTTGTTGTTGTTGTTTTGTGTGTGTTTTTGTTTGTTTGTTTTATTGTTTTGTGTGTTTTTGTTGTTGTTTTTTTGGTGTCTTTTGTTGTTTGTAGGTGTGTGGGTGTAATGTCTCCATTTTGTTTTGGAATTTGGGGTAGGGAAAAACTGGTTTTTTTGTTGGAAAGCACTTTTGTTTGCTTTTCAAAAGATTAAAACAAATGTTATATACACATACCATTCTGTGGATTATTAACACATACACTAATAGCACTGTTCACAAAAGTCCATAAGTTCCCAGTGGTCAAACCAGATTGGTTTTCTTTTATTAATGCTCTGAAACGATGCACAAAATATGAAAAAATTACAAATAACTGATTGTCGTTATGGGCTAGCATAAATATAACAATCATGGTAAAGAGAGGACTGGGTGTGCAAATACTTTACCAATTATATTACTTTTTTCTTTTTCTTTTTTTCTGTTTATCTATTTATGAAATGTATATTTGATTAAAATATCAGTCTTCCATTACAGATACAGTTTCTGGAATATATATATATATTTTAAAAAGTATTTAGATAAGTTAATCCAATCATATTTGCTGCATGATAGGCAGTGCACTTCACACTGGATTTGCTATACTAGCTTATCCAAGTAAAAAAGAAATGGCATTTTGAAAATAAATCACAAAAAAGCAGGCCCATTTCTGTTTACCATTATTATTTTAAGCATGAAATTCCACAACAAAAGTGGAGTGGGGTTTAAATGCAGTACAAATATTAAAACTACAAACCAATATTCATACTTCCAGCTCATTACTACATTAGTGACAAATATCAGTCACAAAGTTTCATGTGCGCTATTACAATAACACACACACACACACACACACACACACACACACACACACACACACACAAAAAAAACACAAAAAAAACCACCAAAAAACCCCACAAAATAACAATAACAACAAAAATAACACCCCAAAA
>JAUTBW010093925.1:0-10263 GCA_032361425.1 Peltospira smaragdina | reverse complement strand
CACCTGCTGCTGCCACTTCATGGGCTACTCTTTCCGACTAGCAGCATGGTATCTTTTATATGCACTATCCCACAGACAGGGTAGCACATACCATGACCTTTGATATACCAGTTGTGGGGCACTGGCTGGAACGGAACACAGAGTGCAGAGGGAGACAGAAATAATGAAACACAGTGTAAAGACTTGCTAAAAGTAATTTACCAATACAGATCTGGTTATCTAATTTATCAATACAGATCTGGTTATCTAATTTATCAATACAGATCTGGTTATCTAATTTACCAATACAGATCTAGTTATCTAATTTACCAATACAGATCTGGTTAACTAATTTACCAATACAGATCTGGTTATCTGGAAGATACAGCTCCTGTTCCGTCTTCTTCAACGTGAAGCCTCGATCTGGACGGAAATCGTACTCTCCGGGAAGGTCAAGTCTCGAGAAAATCAGCGGTGTGAGAAAGAGAGGAGCGTCCCGTTTCAGGAAATCTGACTTCTTCATAAATGATTTCAACATCAGCCTGTCCAAAAGACTTTTGTGTGACCCATCTTCATTCTTGGTCATTGGCAAATACTGGAAATCAACCATGGCTGAAAGATAGAGTAAAAAAATTAAAATAAATGGTTAAATATTAGCAAACTAACTATATTTAAAGCTTACCCTAGATAGAGATTATTTTTATTTAGCCAATTTATAAATTGTCACCTCAGAATGAAGTAAGCTACCATTTTTAGGTATTATCCCTTTTGAGGGCTTACAAATGAGACCTTCACCTTCACCTAATTTGTCTTGTTTTCTATTCAATAATAACACGTCACTTATGATCTTTAAGGTGACAAAATGCATGGTGTATTTCCATAAATGTCTTTAACAACTTTTAAGAAATTTGTTCCAATTATGAAACATGATGAATGCTAAACCTGCTTTGGGGTCTTATTCACAAAAGAGTGTAAGTGAAGTTTTGAACATAAACATAAATCTACATCAGAGCCTTATAAAGCGAAGCATTCTAACACTTATGTTAGATGTGAACCAAAGTTAATCATTTAATATCAGGCAAGCTTTTAAAACATGAACGTATATGAAATACTTTTAGGTCATCATCATCAAAACAGACCTAAATATCTGCCCATTTATGCACAGACTGTTGTAACATTTATGTTTTATATCACAAAATTTTGTCTACGTCTGACAACTGACATACATTTTATGAATGCTTTAAGTTACGAGGCCTATATGTTTGACATCAGGGACCAATCATTAGATGCAGTTTTATGTTTACATACACAATGTAACTTACAATATTTTATAAATAAAGCCCCTGGCCTTTAATATGCCCATTGTCTTAAATATGTATTATTATGTGCTTTGATACATCACAGACATTACTTTAATTTAACAATATTTACTCTGGAACTTGTAAGTTGTGCTAATAACGCCAAGCACTTGCACACAGTATTCGTAGCTGTCCTGATCCGCATCACCGAGCTGTGTTGTTCTCTTGCGCCGCCTCTTCACCTTCATCAGCAGGTTAGTAGTATGACACCGGTCACCATATGCTGGCTTGCAGTATACATCATCAGGCCGATATCGAAGTTCCAGCCGTCTTGACTCTTGACCATAAGTCTTTTGGAGCATAAAAAAGAGAGAGGTGTTTTATGTTTATAATGATGCAGCCAACACATTTTGACTATAGCTGGATATTTCTAATTGTAAACATAAAAATTAATTATTTAGCGTTAATTCATGGAAACTGTGTGATTATTATTTTGTCTCCAATTTGTATTTATTTAGCCTATCATATCAATAGTAAATGGGGATGAGTTATTTTATACAGGTTTTCTGACACTGCAAGTAAGTGAAGTGACAATTTTTATTATTTTTTAACGTTTAAAATCCAGCTGGTCTATAGTGTGGCACATCAACTGATAAACTGCCTGAAGATGTTTGTTAAAGAGTATTGTATGACCCTGTAACATCGTAGATTGTCAGTAGTAAACTTGTTTTGAAGTAAAATAATTTTGCTATTTGATTATAAGACATTTATCAGATTTTTATGGAAATCAGCTGTGGGGAGTGATTTCATTGGATCCCTTTACATATACCTGATTACCTATATCACATATACATAGGCCTATATTCATAATATTGTTATATTTTGTTGTATTGATCAATATAGAATTACTCTAAACTTGTTTCTATAAAAGATGAGTTACCAAATCGGGCTACATTTGCCATTTTGACACTAATTTCATCCTGAGCAAAACTAGTATATTCCTTGTAAATTTTGTAAAATAGACCGGAGAACGAGATAGACTGGGGAACGAGTTTTGGCGATAACCCTAGAATTGATCCTAGGAGATCTCAAGGACAGCTTGTTCCTATAAATCACCTTTGATATCTCTTTAGGTCCGCCAAGAGTGAGAAGAGCTAGGTCGATGTTTTTTACGGCCGCTGGGTGCTCCACGCAAACAAGTGGTTTGTTATTGTAAGGAATCGAGGAGCCACTTGTAGTCAGGCGGTTACTTTCTGCACCATTCGGTTGTTGCTTCGTCTGAGAGGCACCGGCCATTGTAACTGCGATAATCAACTTGTTGCTTATTTGATAACCATGGAAAACGAGAGTGAAGAAATGCTATCAATAAATTATTTTAAAAGAAGCTTCGTTTTCTATTCAGCGTCTTGTATTATCTCCCCTTGCTTCCGTTATGCAATGAAAGACGAACCCAAACTCTGATCGTGACCGTTATTGCGTTAGAAAACGAATATTGTGGATTAACTATTATTAATTTAATATTGTTTAAAATATTTGAATTTAGTAACAACAACAACAACAACAGCAGCAGCAGCAGCAGCAGCAACAACAACAACAACATATTATTATTATTATTATTATTATTATTATTATTATTATTATTATTATTATTATTAAGAAGAAGAAGAAGAAGAAGAAGAAGAAGAAGAAGAAGAAGAAGAAGAAGAAGAAGAAGAAAACAAGAGGACAACTTGCATTGGCAATTAGTTTGTCACCTGTATGGTTGTCAGTCTTTAACCCTTTAACCACTAAGTTTATTTAGTGTATTTATTAACAGATCTAAATTGGTTTCAGGGTTTGTAGTTGTACTGTCTCAAAGTAAATATTTCAACAAGGAATTATTATGTCAATAACTCCTTTCAGCATGGTTAAATATTTATTTTTGAATTAAATCAAGTCAACGTGGTTAAGCAGCTGCATATTTAACTATCAGATCCCTTCCCATGCCTTTGAATTATTAAGGCCTATTTAGGAATGGCAGATATCTTAAGAGGTAGGTTGTTTGCTCATGGTGAGGTGGATCAACAGATTGATTCCATTTGGTGATTCCAATGGGCTATGTTTCATTCAAACCGGTGCTCCACAACTGGTGTAGCAAAGGCTGTTATGTGCTGTTTGTCGGATGGTTCATATTAAAGATCCCTTGCTGCGTATTGGAAGGAATAGCCCATGTCAGGGCAGCAGTGGGTTTCCATTACATCAAAATAATTCCTAACCAATGTCTGATGATGCCATCTATGGTGAATAAAATGTGTTGAGTTTGTAAAATAAATAATTTTCCCCTTATTTAACAACATATTCAATATTCAACATTTCATGTTTACCAGATTTATTATTATTACTTACCTTTAACTATAATATTTTTAAAAACTGGCTCACTAGTATCTACTGACCTCATACCATCCTTTCACTGGTAAAAATATTCACTTTAACCTCTCTAATCTTAAAGTTTAAAGAGAAGGCTACTTTAAAAATAAGGTTCCTTTTTATTCAGGTTTAAAGTCAGGATAAGAGTTAAGATTTGTTTATTTGGGGTTTGGGTCTGGTTCTCTATCAACAGTGGTGAGGAGTTGGCAGAAAATATTCTCACAAATGGACTACAACTTTAGCTTATTCAAAAAGACTACAAATAAATAAACAACAAATTCGTGAGATAACAGAGTTATTCCCCTTTATTATTGCTGTCTCTGTGTACAAGCAGTGTGTATCACAACTCCATGTAGCACAATCAAGGTACTGGAGAAAAATGAAATAATTTACTATGTACATCCAACGTGACACATCCTCAAGGAGGTGAAACATGCCAAACACTCTACTGTTCTGCAACACACACAAGCTATACACAATTCCTGTCAAATTACATACCAACAGATTTAATGAAGGTTAGACAAGTACCTTATTTTAATTAATTAATTAATTATTTTGTTTTACATCATTCTTTCAAAATGTCAATCTTTTAATTAATGAATGGATCTTTTAGGGTATATTTCCCATCTCAAAAAATTTTTCAATCTTTTAACGAATGGATCTTTTAGGGTATATTTCCCATCTCAAATCAATTTTTGATTTGTCCTTTGTAAGAAAAATGTAGATTGTTACACTGTTTAAAGAAAAGAAAGGCCTCGCCATAGACACATCCCTGAACAAATATTGCATAGCTATTCTGATACATGCTAAGAAACTAACATACACAATGATATAGCAATAATGCAGATCAGGAAATTCAGCTTAAATAAAATTTAGGATTTGAGCTTTTTAGTACAATATTGTGCTAAAATACAATACTCCAGATATCTGCTTATAGTGACAAAACTGTCCCAACATAAAACTTGATTAAAAGGCTACAAATACCTGAATATTTCGCTTATAAATAAAACAAAAATTAGAAATACACATTTAAAGAATGTATACAAATCATCCTGTATATTTAACAAAGTTTTGGTTTAAAAAATAAAATAATAAACAATCCATCACAATAATAATTCCACTCATAATGCACACATACTTGCAACTCATTAACTTTATAACTGTAATATACTTTAAAGGGAAAAAAATATTGGGCTGTTGGGTAGAATAAAATAAAAAAAATTCTCAATAAAAAAAAAAATTAAATTTTTTTGAAAGTATAATTATGAATTATTTCAAGGTTTTATGTGGCACAGTTACATACTCTAATAAAAAAAGTGGAGGGGATGGGATGTAGGCATAGATCCCAAACACATATACTTTATACAAAGGTTGTGCTTTATATAATAACCAAATAGATTTAGAGATGGGATTGCATTGTGTGTGTGTGTGTGTGTGTGTGTGTGTATGTGTGTGTGTGTGTGTGTGTGTGTACATGTGCATGCCACAGTGTGACATATTCACTCACTCATAAAAACACTCTATGTCATTAATTAAAATGGGAGAATCTGTAATACCATGAATCAACAACATTACTGAATACCGGTACTCATAGTTCTTCTTTTTAATAGCTAAAGTATTAAAAATTGCCAACGTTAAATTTCCTGATTTACAGTAATCCAACCTAAACTATGCTAGTTCTTCAACTCCAAACACAACCACAGTGCATACTATGTAAGTGAATAATGGTAAATATAATTCATCTTCACACTTTTCAAAATGCTATACATGTAGCTCTTTTCAGCTGCCATAATCTAATCCACAGTGACCCAAAATATATACAAGGTTGTGACTTACAAAAACACACAGTGTTTATATATGTTTATATAAATCAAATCCTTTTAATCATACAGTGGTATCACTAAGTTAAACATTTATATTTAAAAAAGAAAAGTTCCTTGAAATTTTTAAAAAGAAAATTCATGCAAGTAGTTTTATGCCATTTAACCAACAGTGTAAGAACTCCACAACACAAATGGAACCCTTTGCATCTGGCAGAAACAAATGACAGAAAAAACAGATAATAATTAAATTTGTATAAAGTTGAATGATACAGTCGATCTGCCATAAATAAGTTTTCTATTGGTATCATGATAAATTTTCCATTTTTGAGATATTTCAAAGATATGAATACTTAATTAAATTTTAAAATGAAAATGAAAATTGTAATTTTAAATTAACTTTAGTTTTTTCAAAATATTAATGGTCATGTTAGAAAAATACCAGTGGTACACCAATGTATCTTGTATCAGTAATTAGTGATTTAGTAGCATCTGAATCAGCTTTAACAAAGAACGACATACCTGGTACTACGGTCTACCTCTCCTGTATGTAAAATATGGTTGCATATAAACTGGTAAAAAGAAAAGAAAATATATATAATTCTGTCATAAATTAATGTGTGTCAATGATATTTGATTTAATTTTAACTAAGTAATGTTGTTGTTGCTGTTGTTTTACTTTACTGTTATAACTATAGACATGGTCACCTTTAGTAGCAATATTTTGTGAGGATTTGTTTCAGTATTTCGGCCAACGAATCTTCTCATTCTAGCAGGCAGTTTAAGTGTTTGCCAGGAGACAAGAGTTCTTTCCAAACTTTCTTCAAAAGTTTTAGGTCACCTGACAGTAAAATATGAATGTATTTGAAACCACTTATAAATTCTCTCCCCAAACCATTTCAGGAGACTGAAAGACAGCTTGCCTCAATTTTTCTCATATCAAAGTCTGGTAGATTTGCAATTTACATGACATTTATAGACCTCATTCACTCAAACATAAGCACAAACTTTCTTATGTTACACAATTCATTTCTTAAAATGTATATCATAAATTTCAACTTTTAGATATAAAAAATGTATCTTACAAAATGTAGTTGAAGGTAAAACCACCTAGACTCTTCAATACATCTTAAAATTAGACTGAGACATTATCATCTATATTATACATTTATAAACTTTCCTTCCAAGTAAAACTTAACAGAAATACTGCTTTCTCAATAGGACGCATCTGATTTAGTACTTTACAAATCAAATACAAAGACTGAAGAAATATCAAATACTGCTGCTGAAATGTAAAATGCAGTAGCACTAATATATTTATCTAAGGATATATACAATTCTGGAAAAAATTAAATCAAACCACATCTAGTAATAATTAATAAAAATTTGTTACAAAGTCATTCTCCATTCATATTGTAGTAATTTTCAACAAGAAAACGTATTTTAGCAAAATATTTAGGGACAAACTGGTTAATATACAGATGGCTAAACTTTGTGAAAATGTCCTCACCTATGAAATCTCACCAACCTATCAATAATATATTAAATATACTGGGCAAAACTTGAAATGTAAAGTTCACAGAGAGCAACAAAATATACCAAATTATTTAGTTATCAAGAATTTTTTTTACAATTCATCAAAACAGAGCAGGTGTCAATCAAATAACTACTAATGAATCACAATGGCTATTGCAGTGCAGAATCAGCTAATCAAAATGACTGTTACATACATCATGTAGAATCAAATTGACTGTTGCATACTTCATGTAGCAACAATTAAAAACAAACCAAAATGCTCACTTGAGCTTTTCTTACAAAATGTAGCATCAATCAATCAATTCGACTTCTATATGCATATTTGATTCACCAGTCAAACTAGCTGTTACATACACAAGATATATTCAGTCAGTTAAAATTTCTGTTACATTCAACACTGTTACCAATGAATATGTTTGTTACTAAGTTTTATTTTAATAAGATAATATGTAAAACAGTCGTAATAACCAATCAACATAAACATAACAATATCTTTCCATGCCTAATGACACCTTCCATCATCTGATGAATAAAATCACCAGTTAAATAAAAAATCACAACTATTCAAATCAAAGATTAATAGGGGAAAATCTGAATATGTGCAAACCACTACACAATATCTATATGATTATATATATATTTATATATATTTATATATGTGTGCAAAATACTTTAGAGTCAACAGGTGACATGCACAAAGACCTTGACGGTCAAACTTCGAGACAAATTTCATACAGGACTGTCAAGGCATGATCAATTCAGGCTTAACTCAAAAACACCACCAAGCTTCGTAACTGTTACTGCTTGTCACTTGACCAGTCAGTTATTCTTCCAAGCATTTAATTGACTATTCTTCCAAGCATATAATTTCCTTTTCTACGATTTCTGTGCTTGTTTCGTATTCCATCAAATCAGACCACCACACAGGGTTCAACAACTCTGTAGTTTAGAGTTGTTCCCCTTGGACTGACTCTCTTCGAGAAGACCCAATCGATATCATTAGCTGACAACATGGGCTCTGATGTAAGAGTAACGACAGAGAACTGCCGGGTAGTTTAGAAACCAGCCCTCGCAGGGCAGACACGGCGGCTCCTCAGTGGGGTTCGTTCTGCCGTTTCTGTTTCTGCTGCTCCAGGAGTCGTTCCAGAGGGGATGGGGCCGAGGCATTCCAAATCGACTGAAACAAAGACACAAACATTTTTTTTTTAACAATGTCCTCAACACATTATATTTATGGATATTTGCTGTCACATATTATCAAAGACCTTTATGATAGTGAGAAAGGAAAACCTTTATATGCTTTTATATGCACCATCTGTAACAGGATAACACATACAAGCTATTTTGTGTATCAGTTGTGGAGCAGTGATTGGAATGAGACATAGCTCAATGGGTTCACCAGATGGGATTGATCCAATAAACCACCGCATCAGGAACAAATCGTCATGTGAGAGCCAGAAAGTCGTAACTGCATGTCAAGTAGTTTTATAGAAAAGAAGATAATGATGGAAAACTGATTTCTAAATACACGTATGTAATACAGTTACGACCTTATATATCCTTCAATATTTTCGCTGTTATTAGAGCTACAATTGTGATTTTTTGTGAGGTAATGTAATCAAAGGTGGAGATCACGAATATGTTAAAACTAGTTTTTGGTCGTATCTGCCACTTACTACCTTCTGGCTCTCATGCGACGAAATGTTCCTTGTTTGAACTCCAAATGGACTAGAAGGCAACACATTTTATTAAAATAAACCAGTGCATTATGCCTTTTTATATGAGACTTGTCTGTTTCCATCATTCTCTTGAAGATGTTTGTAACAGACAAAATGTGTTTTAATTTGTTAGTATTTTTGAAGCTTATGGTTTTTGATAAAGACTTTTTAGTTTTAATTATAAAAGTTTCATTTTAGCATTATTTATTCTTTAAACAGTATGAGTGTTCATAACAGAGCAATGTTTACAAAACTTGTGCCTAAATTATCACATATCCCTCACTTTTGTTTGGGAAATATAATTTGGGCACTTATATTGTAAATACTGTTTGTCATGGACTTACCTGGATGCTGTTCAGGTACTGGTTGTTGTCCTCATTGTGGCGAGTCTCAGCAGAAACCAGCGCCCCCCAGTGCGCATCACTAGAACTGTAGCGAAGGCCAAGGTCAAACGCGGGGGGTCCTGTTGGAGGGGGTTCCGTGCTGTGTTCGGGTGAGTTACGGATGCTGCTAGCAGCTGATGAGAATGGAGATGAGCCCAAACCTGAAACAGAATATCGGTAATAGTAATAATAATAATTATAATAATTAAAAAATTAACGACACACTTAACACATTTTTATTAATGGTGCTATCGGCGTCGGCAATATTTTAGAGAAATTCCTAGCGGCTACCTGACAGGGATTGATCTCAGACTGACCGTGTGTCAGGTGGGTGTGTTCACCACTAGGCTATCGAGACGCCCTCAGTATATTGGAAATAATTTTTAAAAATGTATTTAAAGATGCACACAGTATTTCTTATTAACGGTTATTTTGGCATCAGAATACATTTTAAATAGCAGCTAACTGACAGGGATCGATCTGGGATTGATAACCTGCCAGACGCGCACTTTTATCACTAGGGCATCATTTCTTATGCTTTTGAAGAATGGAGTTATATTCAGTGATCTCATTTCAATGTCTGACAGTTTGTCAGAATTTAAAAAGCATTTCTTCACTTTACTGTTATGAAAATCTACAGATAAAAGCACATCGTGACTATTATTGACAGTGTCTGATGTTGATAAATAAATTATGAGTCAGTCAAGCACTGGTACTATGTTGTAGAAGCCCCTAAGAATATGACAAATGTTTTTAGTCCCTGGTGGCTGAGATAGGAACTGGCCCATGTAGCCCATGAGAAAATGACGTACTTTCTAAGTTCCCTATAGCTGAGATAAGGACTGCCTTGAGAGTATGACTAACTTTTTGAGTCCCCAGTGGTTGAGAGAGACTTGCCCCTCAGAGAATTTCCTACTTTTTAATTCCCCTGGGACTGAGACAGGGACTGCCCAGGGTAATACTTGAGAGAATGACCTACTTTTTGAGTCGCCTGTGTCTGAGACAGGGACTGCCGAGGGTAATACTTGAGAGAATGACCTACTTTTTGAGTCACCTGTGGCTGAGAAAGGGACTGCCTAGGGTAATACTTGAGAGAATGACCTACTTTTTGAGTCACCTGTGG
>JAUTBW010093914.1:0-10264 GCA_032361425.1 Peltospira smaragdina | reverse complement strand
TCAGACCTCGTTACAACAACCATCATTACGACATTTACACCATCCGACATGCTTTCTATGGAAACAAACATACGTAACGTTAATCTTATGCGTTACAATGGAATTTCGGCTTCCGACACCGACAGTGCAAATTTGCTACAAAAGTACTTATTTAGAATGACAAAATGAAATCAACGAATTAACATCAGAGAGAAATGATTTCTTTTATCTACTCTTACTGACTCAAGCTGTCTATGTAACAATAAACCAGATGACCAATTCATACCTTTGATTTCACACCGCATCGTGAGTGTCACGTGATTTGCCATCCTCAGTGTCTTGTGAATGGTTTTGTCTATTGTTTAAGCAGTTACTGGTATTTAACTGATAACAACAGTGTTAAATGATCAAGCTATTGTTGATTAAGGTGACTGAATTGATTCACAGAGTTTTGAATGTTTGGAAGAAACTGATGATAGTGTAAGTGACACCACTGTATATGATTGGAAACATTTTGAAGAAGAAAACAGTTAATGACCACATTATTAATAAGGATATAACAACAAACTTAAAATGGGACAAACGACCAACATTACAACATTTACACACTGTAGAAACGAACATATGTAATGTTATTCTTAAAGCATTATATTGGAATTCATTACAACAAATTCGATATAACACACCTATCATAGAATAAACGTGGTCATTGTAACGAGGTCTGACTGTACATATAAACACACATACACACACACAAAATACGGAGTATTAAATTCATCAGTATTTGTTGAGGCCCTGGTGAGTCAACTACTAATTAATGACAGTTATTTTCCAAATTTAAAAACACAAATAGCAGATTCCATCTATCCTGTAAAACTTTAAAAATAACATTTATGGCTGCTAAAGTAAATATGAATGGTAATAACTAGACAAAAAAAAAAAAAAAAAGAGGTTAAAAAATATATAATTAGCAGGGTTGGAACAACCAAATAGACATACCGCATGTCATTTTTAGTAATCCATATAATAATTATAGGTGCCTACTTAAAAGCTATGGGATATAGTAAATTAAAATATTATGTTTGTATTAAGCACAAACCTGTTAAATTGGAAAACAATAACAGTTCTTAAAGCTATAGAGTCTGTAATTTTATTATTACTATTATTATTATTATCAAAGCATTCAGAACACTCATGCAATTACACTCCATGCTGGATTCTCTATGCCAGCTCATCCACATAAAACCAACAACAGTAAGGGTGCCTCAGTAGCTTAGTGGTGTAGTGCCCATTTGACATGCAGTCTTGTGACATGATTCCTTGTTATATGCACAAATATATATGCACATCCATCCTGACTGCAGTCTGCTAGTTCAAACTTTCACTGCATGAAATGGTCACCAAAACTCTTCTTTTGTTGCTGGGTGGTACCCAATTTGTTCCGTTGGATTAAATCAGTGGTGGTGGTGGTGGGACAAAAAAAGATGGGGCTGGTCCAGATAGACTTCTCTTCACTACTTCCCTTTCTACCAACTCCATCAGTCCAGCTATATAATATGTTGGTGTAAAAATTACAAAATGATTACACTTTTAAAATATATTTTTAGTTTTAGTGTGTTGTTTTTTGTTTTTGATTTTTTGTTTTTTTATATACATGCTGGTACTATATATTAATATAACTATTAAGGTTGTAAAAAAAATAAACAGATACCCAAATGAATTATTTGAGCTATGTTTACTGTCAAACGTAAGCTCTGTGATCTTGACATGACTTCAAGAATACAACAGCCCAATGTCCACAGCCAGTTATTATTAGAACACATTATAAGCATGTTAAATTTTCTAATCTATTGACATTATCATAATAATTATGGAAAGTAATATTTAGAAGAAAAAGAAGTATACATGAAACTTTATTCTAATTTAAAAACTCATACCTGACTAAATTCTGTCAGTTTCAATATCTACAGCAGCCTGTATAGTCTGAAAAACAACAAAAAACAAGCAGCACTTTTCACAGCACTTTACATTAATTCTCTCACTCTAGTTTCAATTTAAAAATAAATAAATAAAATTGTCAAGTTCTGAGTTAAGAATAAGTATATTCGTGTCATAATTAAACTGAATCACAGTTGCGTATGTATGTTACGGAAATAGGTAGTTGTTGAAAACACGAACATGGCGGGTGCCGAATTCGTAAGAACGCCCCAAAAATAACTTGTTCAGTTAAACAATTCTTATTTAAAAATACACATTTATAAAGATAAAATGATTTCTTTACTAAAATTGAATATTATTTATATGGATGGATACTTACACTCGCTGCCTGGCGTTTTTGGAATGCGTTCCTAGACTTTGATCGTCTGCGTTTTGATGTTTGCACGATGGCGATGCTTTCCCTGGTTTCACATGGTCTTTTGCCGCACAAAAATGGTTGCAATGGCTGTATTTGATAAAATTGTGACACATGTGATTCCCATGTCTTGCTTCACCCGTCAACTTTGAAAGAATCGGACGTAAAATGCTGCACACCAGCTGGCTATAACAACAATTTAGGATATTTTGACTTGTCCAGTCTTTCCGTTTTGTTTTTATGGCTTTTAATTTTATCCATATATTTATTCATTATACCAACAGGTACACTTGTGGAATGCATGAAGGCTAAATCCATCTGCTTTTGTATTGCTGCATCCCTCAACAGTATATCTTTTAACCATAGTTAAACAAAACGGTACCACAAAAAAACCCGATCAGCTCCATTACACACAGAGGGTTGCTACAGATTGGGTTCCCTCCACTACGTCACGTTTAAAATCTTACAGAAATTCCCGAAGCGAATCTGGCTAGTTTCGTTTTTCAGGGTATATTTTTAAATCGGGATTATTTCAATTAATTTTTTATTTTTATTTTTTATTTTTCTAATGATATTTCAATATATGTTTATTAATACAGTTCAAAATTTATGACCTCTGGAACTGTACTTTAAAGGGATTTTTGGAGAGGGACAAAAATTAGTCCATTAATTACTGTGTCGATTTGTTTGTCGCATTTTTCGCATTAATTTCTTGCTTGCATCAATTTCAAGTTTTACAGTATATATATTTTTACAAACATATAATGAAATGGTAAATACAATTTACAATTATACCAAAAATATACTGAATAAAATCAGTTTATTAAAAAAAAAATTATCTGGCCAGTAGTAAAAAGAATGTGATGGTAGCTAATGTACACTTTGCACAATTTAATTTGGTTGCAGAATTTCTAACCAAATGTGTCAAATTGTTAATGATTTTTATAGTACAGTTTAAACCCCGAGTTGTTAGTATCCACCTGATGTACAAATGGTCTATAAATAGACCAGTGAGAACCATGGTACAGTATTTCATATGTCAGAATTGGCAATGATTTATGAGCATGATAGCATTCGTGCCTATCAGAAATGAAGGTGTGTATGTGGTGGCAGTGGGTTTCCATTCTCATTATCAGAATGTACCTTAACCATAAATATGATGCCATTATAACCACAGATAAAAGTGCTATACGTAATTCTGTAGATAAATAATATTTAACAATATTTTCAACCAACAGCATTTAAAAAATTATTACAATGTTGATTAACTTGATATTGCAGAGACATTAGTATCATATTTCATCTTGAAGCAGGACATGTGTGTCATACATATTTTGAAATTAAACTAGCAGAAGAACACTTTGACACTGCAAAGAAGATCTCAGGACTCGGGGTGGAGCTCACAGGTTAGGAACTCCTTGGCACTGTTAATGTCTTCATGTGTCCTTGTTGATAGTATCACCTTGTCCTTGGTGTGTCTGTCAGTCTGTGGTGATAGAAGTGTGTGTGTCTGTTCTTGGTGTTAGAAGTGTATGTCTGTTCTTGGTGTTAGAAGTGTGTCTGTCTGTTCTTGGTGTTAGAAGTCTGTCTGTCTGTCTGTGGTGTTAGAGGTGTGTCTGTCTGTGGTGTTAGAAATGTGTCTGTCTATTCTTGGTGTTAGAATTGTCTGTTCTTGGTGTCAGAATTGTGTCTGTGTTCTTGGTGTCAGAAGTGTGTCTGTCTGTTCTTGGTATTAGAATTCTGTCTGTCTGTTCTTGGTGTCAGAAGTGTATCTGTCTGTTCTTGGTGTTAGAAGTTTGTCTGTCTGTTCTTGGTGTTAGAAGTGTGTCTGTCTGACCTTGGTGTTAGAATTGTGTCTGTCTGTTCTTGGTGTTAGAAGTGTGTCTGTCTGTCTGTCCTTGGTGTTAGAAGTGTGTCTGTCTGTCTGTCCTTCGTGTTAGAAGTGTGGCTGTCTGACCTTGGTGTTAGAAGTATGTCTGTGTGTTCTTGGTGTTAGAACTGTGTCTGTCTGTTCTTGGTGTTAGAAGTGTATCTGTCTGTTTTTGGTGTTAGAAGCGTGTCTGTCTGACCTTGGTGTTAGAATTGTGTCTGTCTGTCCTTGGTGTTAGAGGTGTGTCTGTCTGTCTGTCCTTAGTGTTAGAACTGTGGCTGTCTGACCTTGGTGTTAGAAGTGTGTCTGTGTGTTCTTGGTGTTAGAATTGTGTCTGTCTGACCTTGGTGTTAGAATTGTGTCTGTTCTTGGTGTTAGAAATGTGTATGTCTGTCTGTCCTTGGCGTTAGAAGTGTGTCTTTTTGTCTGTCCTTGGTGTTAGAAGTGTGTCTGTCTGTCCTTGCTGTTAGAAGTGTGTCTGTATGTCTGTGGTGTTATAAGTGTGTACGTCCTTGGTGTTATAAGTGTCTGTCTGTTCTTGGTATTATAAGTGTGTCTGTCTGTTCTTGGTGTCAGAAGTGTGTCTGTCTAACCTTGGTGTCAGAAGTGTCTTTGTGGTGTTAGGAGTGTGTCTGTCCTTGGTGTTAGAAGTGTGCCTGTCTGTTCTTGGTGTTAGAAGTGTGTCTGACCTTGGTGTCAAGAGTGTGTCTGTCTGTGGTGTCAGAAATGTGTGTCTGTTCTTGGTGTCAGAAGTGTGTCTGTCATGGGTATTAGAAGTGTGCATGTCTGTGTTATTAGATTTAAATATGTAATCTATCCATATACAGTTTTTATATAATAAAGTTTTACCATTTAAATGATAACTAATTGGTTTTAAATAGGATATTACCTTTGTAAAATAATGACTACACTAAACTTGTTTTCTAGTTTTCTAGAAAACCAAATAATTGATACAACTTCTCTCAGGTGCCATGGGTAAGAGAACTCGGTTTCAGCAAGATGAGAAAGCCCAGCTGATTGTGCAAGTGACAAGGCAAGAAAACACAACCACTGACAACACTTTCATGCAGCTGACTTGTCAAATTCCCACTCTGCCAAAGGTAATAATGTACAGCAGTAACAAAATGAACACAAAATTCACTACACCAGTTAACTCATACTTTACTATGATTTAATCAGACTGCTTTTTATGAATTGCAGTTGAACAGTTTGCTATTAACATTGTTGTTTAAATATTTTCTTCACAACATTTTCAAATGATTGTATAAACTTATTTGAACCACTCAAAGGACCATTTGAACCTGAATTTATGATTGATGTGTGCATTACGTGTTAGTCACCTCTCTTTGTACCTCACATTGACTGTTTGGCTATAAACAGGGTAACAGCATCTGTATGTTCCAATACACCATTACCAGTACCCAGAGGTTACAGTTGATGACTTGAGGTTGACAAATACAGACACTAAATGGCTGTTGTGACATTGCCTTCCGTACTGTGTGTGTTAATGTTGTGATTATGAAGGCTTGTTTTGTTTCAGGTCGTTGCTCTAGATGATGACACTGTGCTGGATGGTGTTCAGTTTTCAGGAGAAAACCAGGATCTGGAGTTGTGTGTGTCATTGTCCCCGGTGGAGCAGGCTGTTGTGCTGGGTGTCATGTCAGTTTGTGTTACACTCTTGAATAGTCTAGTATATGTTGCTTCACATTATGCTAAACCATGTACTAACTGATGACAAACTAATAAAACCATTACTTATTTAATAAACAAACTTTCTCACACATATTTTATGATGTTTTAGAAAATGTTTTATAGAATAATTATTATTTATAGTAACTGAAACACTTCCTTTGGTTTTAAGTGGTTTGAGAATACCGGTATACACAGTACATACCGTATATTGCCAACACCTTAGTTTGCCTATTTAAATCTGGTTAAAAAAAGGCTGATACCATGTATAAGCCAACCCAACATTGTCGCTTGCATTGAAAACTATTTTTTAAAAACAAGTTTTAAAATTATGCTATTTAGATAGACACAACATCACAAATGATATTTTGACCTATAAGCCTTCATCAGAAAAAACAAATACAAATACAAAACGAGTTAAAAGAGCAAGATACAAACCTTCAACCATAATAATAAGAAAGTGACTGGGGATGAAATGTACTGTATTACAACAACTGCAAATTAGGTTGTTTGATTAAGGTATACCACAGAAGAATGATAATTAAATACTATAATGTCTAAAAAAATTTTTTAATTTTATCTATGGGTGAAAATATGTTAAGCAAGTGAAAGATGTCTGTGGACAAATTGAACTGTAATACAGCATCTTCAAATTAAAGTAAAATGATATAATCATTTTATTAACATTTTATGTATACCACATAACAAGGACAATTAATGATACTAAAATGTCCAAAACATATTTATATTCACTGTGTAACATAGAGTAATGGAGTGAATAAATCATCCAAAGCAAATGGGTGAGTTGTCTTTGTCTAATGTAGAATACTGAGCAGGCACATACAATAATATACAAATTTATCAACCCTACTTCTCTCTAAGGTATCATGGTAATGAAAACAGTTTGTTTCACCCAAACCTACTACTTTGTTCTTAATATAGATCTGCATTAAACAGTACTGTGTACATACTTCATGTCAACTTATAAAACTTAGTGACATATTGACATATTTTAAACCACACTGTTATGTGAAAGTAGTTTTTTTTACTGAAATTCAGGGAAAGTTACCGGCGCAGAGTGGCAGTTGAAAGACTGACAGAAGAAGAAATGATGGCCTATATTTGTGTAAGTAACAATTAGCAACCATATCTCACTAATTTTGGATTTAGGTTTTAAAATTGTAACAGCCTAAAATAGTTTTATACTGATGGATAATAAATTATTCAGGGGTACTTTTTTTTTTGTTTTAATTTATTTTTTTAATTATTATTATTATTAATTTTTTTTTGCTTATGCATTTTTAAAGCAAACAAATGGTTGGTATGTTTTAGAGTATGTTTTCTTAACTAAGTATGTATTTAAAACAAAATATATTGAATTTGTTTAAATTTTCTGCTTTTACACCTGTTACCATGGTAACAATTGGACAACATAGGTACATTTTATTTTTGAGTAAAGGATTCTTATTACAGGCATAGTTTGCATTTAGTTTGTCAAACATCTTTATATATTATCATGAATACAATATGCAGTGATTTTAACATTTTACTAAAATAACAGTCTCATCGCTGTTAACTGACTAGTGATCCATGTTCCTCATATTTATCTTCCTTGCATTTTGACTGCAAGTTTCATATCTATCACAGCTAATGGTGTAATTATCTAGTTGAATACATTTAAAACTTTTAATTACCTTCATTTTTCTTATTTTTGGATCTCCAGTATTTATAAATAATACATGCAAGAGTAAATACAGCCCTTTTTAAAATATTACAATAACCGACCTTTGACCTTTGACCTCGACATATAACATTGATTACTT
This sequence comes from Peltospira smaragdina, assembly GCA_032361425.1. NCBI lineage: Eukaryota > Metazoa > Mollusca > Gastropoda > Neomphalida > Peltospiridae > Peltospira > Peltospira smaragdina. The sequence continues at coordinate 2,550 of JAUTBW010093914.1, read as the reverse complement.
ACATTATTATTATTATTATTATTATTATTATTATTATTATTATTATTATTATTATTATTATTAAATATAATTGTAACGTATTTCAGGTTGTGTGTATATGTCAAATGGTTGTTGTTAAAGGTCTTTGGATACGCGATGGACAGACACACAGGACAGGACATACATTACATTATGATACTTTAATAGTACATTATAAGAGGCTTATAACAATAAATTATTCTTATTCATCCGAAATAATTACACTTAAAACTGGGAGTTCATTGGAAATATTGCTTTTTGTGTACTGCTCATAAGATGAATAATCATTAACAAATCTAGCCATAAATATTTATAGACAAAAAAGCTAAAATATGCCAATGGAACTTTTATTTAACTATATACAACTCATAAAAAGCTATTTTCTACCCTTTAAACATATGTTATATAGTCTATGATTTAAATCCTTCTTGTATTATTTTATAACATTATTCAAAAAATAATTTTCCATGCATTACTGAAATAGATTTACCAAATAATCCAGTCATTATTATTAATTTTTTTATATCAAAACAAAGATCCATTATACCATAAGTATGTTTAATTTCATGTTATTATATCAAATGATATGCGAGATATCAGCAAAAATGTCACAGTACATTTTCCTTCAAAAAAAAATGCGGTCCAATAAGGGTCAAAACAAATATATACATACTTTAAAACAATTTCGTCCTATGTGCACAAATGAAACGCCGAAACCGTAGGCGATCGATCAACCTCATCATTAAATCCTAGTGCAGTCTTGTGGTATTATTTGCTACAATAAAGGATGTTTACACAATGAAAATGATGGAATTTGTATATTTTCGGACAAATATTCAAATGTTTGGAGGTAGGTAATAAATAAATTACCACACTCCGTTTTCTCTAGATCCAATTTTACGACACTCGGGAAATTCCACGTTTTATGTGACCTCACTTTCGTTCCGTCAAATACCGTGGGATTTCCCTACTGACGTAAAAATTGGATTTAGCGAAAACTCGTGTAGTATTCTACATATACCAAATTGCAACTTTATCTTTATAATAAAGTTATTAGTATTCAAAATTGGACCAAACTGAATGGCTGTCGCGAATGTGAAGAATTGGACAACAGGTCTCTCCTTTGATAAATGACATCTTCAAAAGTAATTAGTATTTGGACCTCAAATTTTGTATGTATTCATTATTCAAGTTACACAACGGTTTGTTAACAATTTGCTAACATTTTTAGCAAAATAAAATGAGTTAGTGTAAGTGTAAACCTTCATTATGACTTTATATTGGTTTTAAGATTATTTATTGGAAGCCAATTCACCGCTTCCTATTTGATGTATATAGATTACCCTAGCAACTGCTATCATGATGCAAGGACCCCAATGACCATGTACCATCTGGAATAATAGTTTCTTGAAGTATCCATAAAAACAAAACACATAAAATCAAAGTAACTTTTTATTATTTGTTTTAAATAGGTGGCACCACTGAATGAGAACTTGAATGTAAACATAGTAAATAAGTCAATTCATATCAACAGCCCTTCCTCCTGACATACACACACACACACTACCCATACACAGAAACAAAATATCCAAACAGACTGAGAAAGTGAAGGGGCTGTTAAGTAAAATAAAAGCACACTGAAAGACTCCAGTGAACGTTTCCACCAGCTAGGAGTCGGAAGCAATCTCTAAAAAAACAACCAGAGGCACAGCACAAGAACATGGTGTCAGGATGGCAAAATCTTTACTTGATTTCTTCTCACATTTCCAATTAACAGCACAAATTTTTTAAAATATTTTTTGGGTGCACTGTGAAATTTGGTCTAATCATCTGTAGTTATCAGTCCGACTCCATCCGTATAATGTAAACCACTACAAAGTGTGCTGCCAATAACATTTTTGTGTCAAAATATAGTTAAAACCAGAATTATAAATCATCATCTTCATCTGGTAGAGCAGTTTCTTGTGCATGCTGAAAAATACAAAATTTTGGCAATATAAAAGAAATTAGTTTTTAATAGAAGGCACAGTATGAAGTATTCAAGAGTGTATAGTTAAATGTGAAAGATTACCATCAAAAGAATTTTGGACTTGAACTTCCAAAAGTAGTTTTACTATCATTTCAAAAATATTTTATAGCATACGGCTAGATATTCTGCCATATGAAAACGAAATAAATTCTGCACTATTTAAAATTTTAAAATTGTTGTTTTTAACCTTCGCAGGCAAGATATCTTATCCAACATCATGAAAGCCAATCAGTGTCCCTTTAATACAATTTCCCTGCTATTTTACCACCAGAAACATCTAGTGTGTAAGCCCAGTGTTTACTGCTCTGGTTTATTTTTGTTAGGTTTTTTTTTATATCAAAAATAAAAATAAAATTTGATTTAAAAACGAAATTTTCTTCAGTGTAAAAATGCATACCAATTCACATTTTATGTTTCTGCCTAGCTTTTTTTAATTCAGTAGTCGGAAGGTTAATGTTGAGATGACAGCTCAAAACTGACAGGGAACAAGCAAAAAAAAATGC
>JAUTBW010093903.1:0-10268 GCA_032361425.1 Peltospira smaragdina | reverse complement strand
ATAATAATAATAATAATAATAATAATAATAATAATAATAATAATAATAATAATAATAATAATAATAATATTTTATTGTAGATTTTTCACCCGCTTAGCATTAACTCACATGGCTCGAAATGGACTGTTTATACGCTATATCATGTATATTACCGTACTGTTTGTTTTTATTAAAAAATATATATATTTACTAAACTCATTTTATTACAATCGGCCACTTTAAATTGACACCTAGGCTTTGAGGTAACATGTATCTCCTCTCACAATTGGCTACACAACAATTTTGAGGCATATTAATTTAATAAAAGACATTTACTCTCCACCGTCTCTATATAACACTATACAAAAACCGTGCAACTAGGACTGATAGTTCGCATGCGCCACCTGCAAGGGAGATAATAGCACGGCTAACCTCATTGTCATGTTTAAGTTAAAATTTAGTAAAACACGTGTTATTAGTATGTTTTAATCTGAAATAACCTACAAGTCAACAAACATTTTTAGACAGTCAAGCCAAATTACTTGTTTTACCCCTATTCTCAAATTTCAGTTTAACATAGTTATTAGGTTTTACCTATTGTAGGAATTGTAGGAAAGCAGTATTAAAGGTGAGGAGGCCCAGTTGTATTTGTCTATAAAGGTTTGGAAGACCATCTGACCATCAGTTAACCTTTAAACTTATTTCTGTGTCCCAGGTTTCAGACATGCCTGCTCCCAGGCATAACCTTGGCATGGCCAGTGACAATGTCCACAGCAGGAGGATCCATCTGACCATGTCGCATTGTTTACAGTGATAAAGCATACTCCATGGCCTTCACCTTGCTGACCAAGGTTCACGATACATGTCAACATGCTTCCATTTCATACAGACGTACTAGATGTTATTGATAAAAATGTGTATTCCACTAATTTGATATTTATTATCAATGGTTAGACCATAACAACTTTGTATCTTGATAAACAAGAAGAAGAAAGAAATGCAATTAATGGTTAATCATTATCATCCTATCCATTAGGCCTGCAGTATGTGATAATAGTAAATTACTCTGGTTAACAAAGTCTAAGATATGTTTTATACATTGTGTATAAGCATGGACTGCATTAACACGATATTAAGCTGCTTCCTTCTGAAAAAAAACAAAACACAAACCCCACAAATTTTCCAGGAAATATTACAATACATCACAAGTTGTTGTTTTTTAAACATATTATATAATGTGTTAATACAATTTTTACAATTTATTACATACAATATATTAAATCGTGACTGTTTTTTTTTTTGTTTTTTTTTAAATGTATACACATTATTTTAAATGTTTAATCCTCAGTGGTCAGTGATTTATTTGACAAAGGTGATGCACTGGTCAGACAGAATCTTGCTGTTTTCACATAAAAACACTTCATGATGGTCAGCAAGATTTATACAACAGTGAAGTGATTATCAGCAAATAAAACACTTGGTAATATGTCCATTCAACACTGGCATTAGTATGTGCACATTTAGTAGACTGTTTATGGTAAAACATTTCTAATATGATTTAATATTAAATATATATGACAGTTTGGCTTAAAATTGTTGACATTAGTTTCTTAATTATATACTTCATTTGATTAAAACACAATTAATACTGATAACATAAATTATTATCATATAATATAGAATAAATTAATAGACAAAAGAATATTTATAGAAAATTCTTAACTTAAACATGGCATCTTACAGAGACTGGAAATATGACATATTAAAGCTCAAGTCTACAGGTTGTTTTTTGGGGTTTCTTTTTTTATATAAAGATAAGTGCAACGAGTTTTTAAAATGAAACAAGGCATCCTGTAACAATATGACATCTCAAAGCTCAAGTCTAAATTTTATACAGATATGCCCAGTGAGTTTTTAAATTGCAATTTCCAAATTAAAAAAACTGTATACAATTCACATTATATTATTTACTTAATTCGTCAATGGTCAGTGACATGGTGGTCAATGGTCACTGAATTATCGGCTGAAGGCAACATGCTGGTTAGGCTACTGAGTCTCCCAGTATCCACACATAAAACACAATGTCATGGTCAGCATGGTTTACACAGCAGTAAACAGATCAGCAACAAATAAAGAAATAATGGGCTAATCCCACATTGGTTTTACTGTGAATAATACATGATTAGTGCATTTTCTATAGCACAGAATTTAAGAAATATTTTACTATTAATATGGTAAAAAACACACACACAAAAACTATCTTTGTTGTATATTGGTGCAAAATTTCAATACTATACACTAAATACTATTAGTAATTTTTGTATCGGAAAATTTAATTTACCAGTAGGTTATATCATATGTTAAATAATGTATACACAATAAACTTAAATGATTGCTATTTTAAATTTATAAAAACAATCTCTTGGGTTACAAAATTTCAATAATATACTGATACACTAAATACTATTAGTATTAATTAGTATCTTTTGTAACAGAAAATTTAATTTAGGTTATCATACATTAAATAATGTATATACGATAAACTTAAATGATTGCATGCTTTAAATTTATAAGAATTGTTTAGAAAAGTATTTACGTTTTTAAAAATAAGTTTAATGATAGTAAACTATTACCACACACACACATCTAATATAAATGATTGTAAACAAAACTATAACAACTAAAATATTTTATAATGTTTAATAATTAGTAGGTTTAAAGAATATCAATCAGATCAAGTGATTAAAAATACATATCCCCCATCCCCCCAGTAAAATCTAGATTGAATATTCTTAAACATGGCAACTGATGGAAATTGCATGTGCAACTTTAAACATGGCAAAATTCAAATCTAAAGTTTTATAAGGATTGTCCAATATCAAATTTCTTCTAATTTACATTATTTTAAATATTTAATCCAAGTGGTCAGTGACTTGGCGGCCAGTGGTCACTGATTTATTGGCTGAAGGTGACTTGCTGGTCAAACACACTGATCCTGCTGTTCTCGACATATAAAAACACAATATGGTGGTGAGCAGGTTTACACTGGATTACCCAGCATGTCAGTGACACTCAGACACACTACGGGCCAAATACTAAGTTCAAAAATAGAAATAACATTGTTTTAAATCTATCAATCAATTTAACTCAAAACCTTCAAATAGTATCAAGAAAGGAAAAGAAATGTTTTATATGATCAATACAAATTCACCAAAACAAATTCAATGTATCCATACTACTATCAATATCTACCTATGTTTAAATTCCTACTTGGTTATTATAATGAAGCCTATCTAATTACCATCTATATAAGTAAATGTTTACCACATAATAGGCACTGATAAAGTCAGTAATAAAACCCTAATTCAAAATGGAATTCAGTATTTAATAATTATTATCAATGTACAAGCCAATTATTATTTTATCCTATTTTGATGCTTGTAAGAAATCCAGCAACACTATCCTGAAGTGTTCATGTTCACATCTATGTACAAGTCAAGAATGTACTCTTTGATGTGCAATCAGATGCTTACAAATTTACAAATCATCATCCATGTGCAAGTCACTAGTTACCATTTCATAGATATTATCATGGAAACCCCAAAATGACAACCTGCTTTCAAAGTTATTTTGAAGATTACCTAATTATCAGTAGTATACAAATCAATGTTAAGATTCCTGGATATCTTCTTGAAAAGACAATAATGCCATCGTGGGTTTAAAGTCTTACTGAAAACTACCAAATTACCATCAGTGTACAAGTCAATGTTTACTATTAATGGACTACATGATCCTAAAAGTTCAATGATTGACCACTTTGATTATGGGTCTAATTAGTGTACATGGGATTGCTTACTATTTGCTGGACATGACAGTCCTAAAACTCCTCCTTGCTTAAAAGTTAAAACATCATGCCATTTGTATTGCTCTGCGGATCTTCGAATATCATCAGTGGACAAGCCAATATTTACTATTTCCTGGACATCATCATCATCTTGGAAACCCAATAATGACATCCTGACTCTCAAGTCACACTGGAGATTGTCTAATTTCCCCAGTGTTCAAGTCAACGTCTGCTGTTTGCTGGACACCCCGGCTCTGGGAAACCCAACAATGACATCCTCGTCCGACTGCCTCCTGAGGATGGAGGAATGCTGCAGAGATCAATTCTGGCTTGCCAGGCTGATGTGATAGAGAAATCCTGTTTACCTTACTTCCAAATGTGGTACTGGCCCTGTTTGTTTGTGTGTGAAGCACTGTGTGTGTTTGTGTGACTCTGATGCACGGACGGACACCTACCTCGATGAGACTGCCAAACACTGGCTGTCCTTTCTAATACAGATCCTGCTGAGGCTAGCCACAAACACCGAGCAAAACAACACAGATTATGTTCAATCTATTCTGCTATAAATAGTTGTTTAATTCAAAACATTCTCACACAGACGGTTTAACCAAAACATCAGTATCTATATAGCTCATTAGGAATAATGTATCATTATGGCTATCTCAAACTGCTATAAATATTTTTATTAACTATACAGCATAACGAGGGACATATTTCAGAAGTTGTAAACATTAGCTAGAATGCTTAATTGGCAGGACATTTTTACGGTAATAAATAGAATATTACATTCGTGTTCATGACAGACAATATTCGTGTCTAAATTATTGCATTTCACTCACTTTAGGCACTTGTGTCGGAAATACCGTCTGTCATGGATACTCATGTAATATCCTCTATATTTAACTCAAAACCTCCTCACACAGACTGTTTAATCAAAACATCTGTATCACTATGGCTCACCTATTATGAATAAAGTATCATTATGACTATCTCAACCTGAAAGAGCCTTGTTACAAATGTCTTCCCCAAAACATGTATACCAATTTCTCCAAAAACACACACACCTATACACACACACCTACACACCTACACACACACACACACACACACACACACACACACACACATATATAGACACACACACACACACACACACACACACACACACACACATACACACACACACACACACACACAAATATATAAATATATATAAATGTATTATCCATAGCACATAATGAGTGTTGCCCAAACCATCTAAATCACCTGTATATCTGACATCTATAACACACCTGTATAACTATTTCACCAAAAACATACCTGTATAAATGTATTATCCACAACATACTTAGATAACAGTCTCACCATAAACATATCTGTGTAATATTTTTACCCTAAACACTATTGTATAAATGACTTGCCCAAAATACCCAAATAAGAAAGTTTAACTCAAAACACATCTTTAACTGCCTCATCCAAAATACACTTGGATAACTGTTTCACTCGTATGTAGCTCTTTCACTAAAAAGAAATCTACAAATGTATCACACAAACTACAAACAGCTGTCCTATTTACTGCACACTAATATAGCTATTCTAGCTCTTCATTTATCTAATTTTAAAGAATATTATTTGATGATACTACATTAAAAGCAAAAAGTCAAAAATCCTGATTAACAGTTACTGATTTGCCATTTAAAAATAGGATATCATATATCAAATACATATAACCTAATAATAATTAATAAATGAATTTAAAGTGACAACTGTTTGAAATATTGATATTTTACCTGCATATTTGTTACACTGTTATTGAACATTCAGAAATTCATTCCCAAATGAATTCTACACCATTGATACCTACAGAAAACAATGGTGTGTAGTAACAGGAACAGAGCCTGTTCATCAATGTGTTATTATGTGTGAAAACTGCGTTCACAGCAAGACAATGAGAAAAACATGCTAAACCATACACACATATTTATGTAGGTGTTTAATACACTAAGCCTGGTCATTTGGTGTTCCAATACAGGAATTTCATAAAATATTATCAGCAAATAATAGTAACAGAGAGAGAAAGAGAAGTATTTTATTTAACAACACACTAAACACATTGTATGCAAGACATAGGCTACAGCAGAGGACCATTTTTGATAGAGAGGAAACCTGCTGCCAACAAATGGCCTACTCCTTCTGATAAGGAGCAAGCTCTTTTATATATGCATCATACCAGACAGGATAACACATACCATGGCCTTTGATAAACCAGCTGTGGAGCACTGGATAATAATAATAATAAGAAGAAGAAGAAGAAGAAGAAGAAGAAAAAGAAGAAAATGATGAAAAAGAAGTAGAAGAATATTGTTATATACATTGTACAAAAAATAATCTTTAAAAAAACAACAAAAAACTACAATCCTGAATTCTTTCTTTAAAAAACAACAACACAAAAACATAAAACCGGTATAAAACCCTCATGATTACCAGTATCATTAAAAGTCAATTTACAGACACATTCATGTAGAAAAGTGCACACACTATAGTTCCATTGATTTATCCTTTGTGTATGTTGGTATATGTTCATTATGTTGGTGTGTACACCAGGCGATGCAATGGAGTAAACAGAAACATGCTGTCCTGGTACAGAGTGTCCCAGTCCTTATCAATAATACACAAATCAATTTACAACACACACACAGCTCAGAGCAGCTACTGCTACCAAACAGGGATGTCGGGACTGTAAACTGATATTAAATGTGAAGCTTAGTTACCAGTAATTAACTAGAAGACTAGGCTTCTAATTTGAAAATACAACCACTGGTTTTACACATCATATTTTCATAGTCATTGATATTTTAGTGTTAACTGCACAGACCAAAATACAGAAGTGAACCCAGTATGAAGGAAGGAAGGAAATGTTTATTTAATGACACACTCAACACATTGGTATATGGTTATGGCATCGGACATATGGTAAAGGACAATTTTCATAGTTATGAAGGAAACCTGCTGATGCCACATAGGCTACTCTTTTCGATCAGCAGCAAGGGGTCTTTTATATACACCATCCCATAGACAGGATAGCACATACAATGGCTTGTGATACACCAGTTGTGGAGCACTAGATGGAGCGAGAAATAGCCCAACATGTCCACCATGTGGGATCAATCCAATGACCCACCACACCATGAGCGGACACACTTACCACTGAGCTATGTCCTGCTCCACGTAACTCAGTGCAGCTATTGCTAAATGTGAAATTTAGTTACCAGTAGTTAATCAGAAAACCAGGTTTCTGATTCAAAACTATAAGCATTGGTTTTACACATCATATTTTCATTGTCATTGATATTTTGTGTTAACTGCACATACAAGTAGGTGAACCTGGTATGTGTCAGCTTGAACCCAATGGGTTGGCTAAACCATCTTCCTGTTTATGTTTATTTATATTTAATGATGTACTAAACAGACATCATTGTACATACCACAGCCTTTGCAACAGCAAGGGCGGCTCACTGGTTGGAACAAGAAATAGCTAAATGGAAAGAAGGAAGAAAGGGTTTTATTGAACAACACACTCAGCACATTGGACATATGATTATGGACAACTTGGATATGAAGCCAGAAATCCTGCTGTTGCCATGGAAAACCTCACTATTACCAATTAGCAGCAAGGAATTTTTTCTATGCACCATCTCACATTTAGCATATCTGTTAGTACATACCACAGTCTTCATTACACTAAATGGGTCCACAAGAATATCAATCCAACGACTGTCAGCATTTTGACCACTGAGCCACATCACTCTCTTCACTGACAACCATACATTTGGGACAACCATACATCAGTCGAGTGCTTTAACCATTGGGCCATAACTTCACACACGAGTAAAGCAAATGGCAGATCTGTATAAGATAATTCGTTTAGTCATTTTATTGCTTTCTCCAGTATCCAAACTGACAAGCAAAAGTATGATCCTTAACTGAAACTCCATACTTTGCATTCCTAGTTACTCATGCCAATCAACTGTAGCTGACTGAATGATTGCACCAAAAATATCCCCTTTCTCTGTTTTATTGGTTGTTTTTTGTTTTTGTTTTTTAAAAAGAAAAGAAAAAAGAAGATCATTTAAATTTTTTATTATGTTTTTATTTTATTTTTTATTTTTTATTTTTTGATTTATTTAATATAATTTAAAATATTCGTAAATGTAAAAAAAAAAATTAAGGTTTACTAACAACAGCTGCAATAATAATGCATAGAAAAAGTGAGAGGATATCTGTTGATTCCAAAGAGCCTATTATGTGTTTATAAGCATCTAGCCATTAAATAGCATGTGCCACATGTATCCTTGGGATCTGACGGGAATATTCCAAAGAATGCAATATTTAGTGCAATTTGTAACTATATTGTTGTTGTTTTCACCATAGGATCTTGTAATTTCTTAATCATGAACCAAAGAATGTTTAATACAATAATAGTATTAATATCTGGATTACAGTTATTAAATAAAGACATTATTATTATTAACATTATTATACTTGAATCAAAGAATTCTAGTTAAGCTTGGATACAGACAACAAAAGAAGATAATCCACCACAATATCATACAGAAAAAAGATAAAAAGATCTATTGCAATATTATTAAAAACAAAAGTAAAGGAGATTCACTTCAATATTATACAAAACAAAAGCATTTTCTCCATGTTAGAAATGAGTGGAGATTGATTGTAACAATTCAGACATAGTTTCTGTGATGAGATCAAAACCGGAGTCTGGTGTGAACAAATGCGAGAGTGCTCACACAACACACAGCATGATGACAGCCTTGAGGCGAATATTATTTGAACATTTTAAATTTACTCTGGGCTTTTTACAGTTGGTCTCCAAGTGGCCGGCAAACTACATGCAATTGTTTCCATGAAATGATTGCCACTTTTGTGGTTCTTGTCTTACAGTGTTGACAAATGTTAAAACATACATGGGAGAAAGTTTTGAACTGCGTGTAATTGTCTTCACTAAAAGAGCATCATATTGGTAATTTCTTCCTGCAGTATTGACAAATGCTGAAACAAGCAGCTAAATGATATTTACAGGTGTTAAAATACAGCAAGGAGTAATCACAAAATACATGCAATTGTTTTCTTCCTACCACTCTTGTCTTGCAGTTTTGACTAAAGTTAAACTATTATTCTTAGTAAAATTTTATACTATATGTACTGGGTAAAAAAAAATTAAAAATTTGGTGAATGCTGTCTGCTGGAATCTACTGAATCCAAATTTATTTTTCAAAAGTGAAGCTAGTGGTTAAAGCATCTGCAAGATGGTATCTAGAACTAGTCAATACATTTTTTCTAGCATAATATTTTACAAACTGATTTTTTGTACATTTTAAAAGTGATTTATATTGAAGTTTTGTAAATATCTCAAATGCAGATGTTCTATTCTCAGCAGAAATCATAATGTGAATCAAATTCAGAGATTAACACAGTTTTTTTTTAACCCTGATGAAACTGTAATATTATATTTTATACTACTGACCCATAAGAGCTCTTTACACTATAGATACATCTTGAAATGGTTGTCACTATTCTACACTATTAACAAACACTGAGATACAGTTACTGATAGGAGAAATGACAAACAACATGCAACAGTTTTCATTAAATTATTGATACTTTGGTACTTATATCTTGCAGTATTGAGAATGCTGAAATATGAAATATGTCAAACTATGACTAATAGTTATGAAATATAAGCAATTGTTTCAACAATTTATTTACCACTTTCTAGCTGTTTAGTAACGACAAGAATGTGGGACAGGGAACTGAATGAAAATTGCAAACTGCTTGTCATAGTTTCTTGCTATACATCAGCTGTATTTTTTCTGTTTTTTTCTTTTGTTTACTGTTGAACAATATACAGAAACTGTATTTTTCAAAACCAATATACTAAAATTGTTATCTAAATGTAAAGTTGTTTTTCTCAGCTTATCACTATCACCAAGAACACATTTTAAACAACATTACCCAATGCTGTTGTTTGAAATGGTGTTGTATTTTGACATTGTCACATATCCATTAACTTAATTACCGTCCACAAAGACTTCAGGTGTGGAGCGGTGTGTTTGATGTTTGTCTCTGTTGTGTGTCTCCTCATCTGTGTGTTATTAAGCTACACAAGTCAGTAAAGCCTGAACTGCAGAGCTGTATACCAACAGCAAAACAGAGTAGGGAAACAAACTAATGGGCAATGTGATGACATTCAACAGTATTGAGTGTCAAAATAGGTTATAATTAGAAACTTGTCTAGACATTCAAAAGTGAAAACAACCAACTCTACTATACTGACCAACCTAAACAGACAGACAAAACACACACACACACACACACACACACACACACACACACACACACACACACACACACACACACACACACACAC
>JAUTBW010093892.1:0-10269 GCA_032361425.1 Peltospira smaragdina | reverse complement strand
GTCCAAGAATGTTGTGGTGTGTGTGGGGTGGTGGGGGTGGGGGGTGGGGGATGAGGGGTACAGAGTTCAATAGTTCCCAGTTTTTAAGTTTATTTAACTGTAAAATAAATACTAAAACGTAACGTTTGTTGTTTAACAAGCTGATTTTGCTTTTCGTATTATCAGAATATAATATTTAAAACTAAACAATTTAAAATTTCTCTTTTTGGACTCATTGAACTATTTCTCATTTTAGCCAGGGATCCACAATGTGTGCAACACTGGTCATGGGACGTACTATCCTGACTGGTAATTAGATAGAGAAGTCCAAAAAGTGCTAGTAGCGGATTTCAACCCTCAGAATCACATTAGACGCCATATTATAACAGTAAAGTGTACATGTATTTGGACCTTTTGGTGCGTTTTTAAATAAAATCTGCGAGATTAGTTTTACCCATGGTAAATGGCAAAATGATACTACTGAATCCATAAACTGTACAACATTAGTATTCAATTACTGCCTATTGAAATATTCGTATTCAAAGGGTTAAATGAAATATTGATTTATCTTACAATGGATTTAAGCATTTTCAATGCGGGCACATTATCTGCAAGATTTAGTTTTTATCTGTGTTACTCGGAATACGATATATATAATAAAGTGTGCATGCGTTAGTGCGTACGTGCGCGCGCGCGTTTGTATGTGTGCAAAAACTATTTTAATTAAAGAAAAAAACCCGAATTGTAAAATGGGATGTTAGTGATGTTTTAATCGAAGATTTGAAATGCGTAACTGTTGCAAATCCGGATTAAGATTTTTTATTGGAATATTAATGCAAATGTTAATATTATATTTTTTAATAGTGTAACATGTTTAAATATTCCGATTTGTATACTCCAAAAATTTAAACTTTTCAGTCATATAGGCCTATAACTAATGGATGTACACAAACTCAGCACATAGATATACGAACAAAAATGGCTGCATAGCTCGAGGTCTGAGCAATGACCTTCAGAAGACGAAATACTTTGAAACAAATACACAAACCGGAATACGACTAAAACTAAACACGTGACTATATTGGTATCACCTGGCGATGTATGTAGGGCTATGAACTGTGAGTTATTAGTAATTTTGTTAATCAGAGCATTATAATGGTAGGCCCTATAGATATAGGTTAATGTGTTTTACATACATTTTCAGAGCAGGCTGTTAAATCGCACATCTCCTGCTCACACGCCTCAGGAGCCTGAGCTGTCTGTCCAGAACAGGAGGTAAGTAGTTAGTAGTAACCGAGTTACGGGTTAGCGAGAAAAAGGAGGATATAGTGGCCTTACATCTACCTATTGAGTCGTTAACAATTCACTCTGGGTGATAGCCAGTACCGGAATAAGAACCCAGCATCTATCAGCCTTATTTTTCAGACCGATGGCTTTGACCACTACGCCGTCAAGGCCGGTGGGTAATGCTATATCAATTCTACACATTTATGGATGAACCATGTTATCAATACTGATGATTGGGTTCAAGATATAAACATTACCCACTGACAACTGGGACTTCATCACATTACCTACTAGTGATTGAGGCTTTATTAACATTAACTACTGATAACTGGGCCTTTATCAATCTTACCCACTGATGACCTGGACTTATTAACATTACCCACTGATGATTGAGACTTTACCAATTGATGGCTGAGACTTTACTGACATTACCCACTGATGGTTGAGACTTACATTACCCACTGATGGTTGAAACTTTATTGACATTATCCACTGATGGTTGAGACTTTATTAACATTAACCACTCATGGTTGAGACTTCTAGGGCTGTTATCATCTTATTGTAGGATGTTTGCTTTTATCAGCGAGTGTCTTATACAATGGAGGTGAAATACCGACACTAACTTGTTCAGTATTGTTTGTATTTTACTGAAGTATTATCCAAATTCTTTTGTTTGTTCATATACTTGTTATTAATATTACGTTTAGAATTACATATGTAAGTGTATGATGTATACCAGTGAGTCATAAATATTTTAATGGTCTATTAGTGTTATTATTAAATTCCTCACATAATGAAACATTGTTAACACTGTATGTATGTGTTTACATGTATGTGTATACACATGCGTACATACATTTATAAGTATCCATGTGTATACATGTTTATTTACAATATTTGCCATTTGACTACAGTGGTAAAATAAATTAAGAAAACAAACATATACAGCAGACGATATACTACAACGTTGGCACATGTGCATAACTGTGAATAAACCGTCTTTGTACAATATCCACATTCATATATATACATGTATAACAGTAAACACTGAGAAATTCACAACCATTTAAAAGTATTCTTTCGCATGAATAATGCTCAAAATGTAGATAGAAATCATAATTCGTTAATTACTTCATTCAACACATTTAATCTCATATTTATCATAGCAGCAAATTTCTTCAGTCATTATTATATGAATTCGAAATATATTAGACAACAGTATATAATGTAACAATACATTTCTTCCGAAAATATTAATTTTTAAAAGACGTTTATTTTAAAAATCCTTGTTACGGGAAAAAGCGTTGTAAACACCGAATCGTTCCAGAAATCAGCTTTTTCGACGAACAGACAGAAGCAGTACTTAACATGTCAACATACATAATATGGTGCATTAACGATTTACACAACCTCATTTTCTAACAACAGCTAGTTCTGTTGCAATGTTATCGTTTATGCTGCAGCGTCTGTTTCATATTTTCTAGAACATTTCAATTCATTTTAGGTTTAAAACCATCTAACTACCTTAGGCGTCCGAATTAAACACTAATTAAAATCAACACCATATATCCATCTATACGGAAACATTAAAAACAACCATGGCCACTGAACAAAACGTAATGATTCTCACGTAATGGCACAACCATCTCTCCATCTCCTTGATTCAACTGTGCTGTATTCCGAATCCTCAAAGAAGGTTTCCAAATGTTCTGTTAAACTGAAGTCATAGATGCTGCTTTCCAAAAGGATGTCTCACGTATGTGCTGTTTATTTGACCAGATGTCGGCCTCTTTGCCAATACACTGGAATTGGTATTATATCTAACAATCATAATACCAATGATCACAAACCAGACAAAACACAAGTGGGAAGAAACTATGAAGGAAATGTGTAATTGAAATAAAGCCGGTTTTTTAAAGACCAAATGTAGTAAAATAATAAGTGGTAATTATACTCTTCTGTTAACAATTTCAATTTGTGGGATACAATAAACGATTCTGAATGCCATCTTCTAGTTGAATAATATCCTATTTAATTATTAACAACTCAACATGACACACAATGGCGGAGAAAGTATACGAGAACAAAAAATAGAGATTTCCTTGCGAGACGTTCTTCGTTCTATCAGTCTGGAATATCTGCGATTCTTTCCGGGTAGTACTGAAATAAATACAACCATTTAAATAGCATTTTCTCTCCTTTTTAAAATCTTGTTTTTAAAAGAAAAATAAGCCAGATTTCTAGTTTACAAGAAGCTGCAGTAGAACCCCTCGGGTTTCATTCCTTGATACGGTAAGGGATATGAATAGTACACCGTTCTCTTCGCGTTGCGATAATTACAGATCTGATATCAAAACAATTAATGAATGAATGTTTAACGACACCCCAGCACGAAACATAAATCGGCTATTGGGTGTCTGAAACAATAACGAAGCCGTGTACTCTGCATAAGTACTAAGGAAGAACATGTTAGTTATAGTGTGTGTATTCAAATATCTCCTCCATCTCCTTGTTATCCTTCCAGCTTTCAGTCCATCACAATCTCTTCATTGAAAATATGACATCTCAGCTGTAAAACCAGCTAAGAAACTGTGCAACATCTCCCCAGGATTAGTCATTAGTAATGCTTGACAATCTGTAATTAATGTATTATATGTCGTCCAAATACGAAAATGTCAAGATGTTTTGAACCATTTGATCTTGTATAGTTATTTTCAATCATTCAAAAGATGCGTTACCGCACCGTTATCACTGAATTTATAATGTAACTGAATTGTATTATCCAAATAAGGATACCTCTTCATGGAAATCCTTGAATTGTGAGAAGCCCAAGAGATTTGAACGTTGCTGAGTATTAAACATGTCGAGATCCCTTACGAGTACGATGGTTCACATTCAAATGAAATGGAAATTATATACAACAGAACCACAATATATGAAATTAGTTTTCCCAGTCTCACAGTGTACCTTGTGTGACACAATCAAACCTGACGCTCCAAAATCTAAAGGTCTGTTTATACTAGGTCTTTATTCGACTGTCACCTCTATAGTTATACTACTGTTGCATACAAATTTTCCTTTTGCATTTAGTTTGCTTGTGACACATTTCACACCACAAATTTCTTTTGGAGTTAATACTGCATAAGATTTAGACTTCGTGTCTTTAGCTTTATACATGACGGCAAAAATTCATTAAAACACCAGTAGAGAAAATGAACTTGCCATGAGCAGTATGATCAACAATTATGATGTGCCATATATTCAGCCAATCAGAATTCACATGACGTCATATCCGTCTAGGTGTATCCTGTGTCACCTGTAGATGAGAGATAACACGAGAACTGTCAATGACGCACATAGCGTGGAACTGATATTAGTATTTGGTGAGGAAGAATCCACTGACGACGTGTCACCATGTTTCCTCCCTTTACCGGAAGTCTTCTTTCGTGTAAGTCTCTTTTCTGAAAGAAAGATGCAAAATGCGATTTTTAATGCATCATAGACTACCATGAACTTTGCTATTAGCAGGAAATTACATTTAGGCATGCACCAGAAATCGATGAGTAAAATGTTTACAACTTTACCGATATATTTTAGATGAATAACCAGCATGACTTAACCAATTAATAATTTTAATAGTAAAACCTATTAGATGTTGATCCCAAATTCAAACGACTTAACTGTTTCATGTGTCATAATAGCCCAGATACCTACTAGCACTAAACGAACACAATGCTATTGTTAAAGCATAATGCCACGGAACAGAGGTTTTTATTTTTCTAAATATTTATTATAAATGAAAAGTATAATTATTTTAGATGACAAACCTAATTGTTGTATCTCCGAAAACGTTTGAATAAAGCCAGAATGAAGGGAATATCCTACCAACCATCGGAGTTGAATGTTCGAACTCTTTCGAGGTAAAAGGAGAAAATAAATATTACATCGGAACCATTCGTATTTATTTGGATATGATCGACATAAATGGTGACTGTATATTTAGACAAGGGATGCCTGTCACGTGACACAATTATAATACGTCACATCTCAGGAATCCAAATCCTAATTTTTGTCGTGTCGAAATAATTACGAAAAATTCTAAATACATTGTTCATTTACATGTTTTCTAAATGAATTTCAGTCTAATATTAAGAATAAGGAACAATTAAGGTAATCCAGCAATAGGCTAACCCAAATCAAACTTCAGGTAATCTGTTTTTGTTTCAGATTACACAAGTACAAAATAAGAACTGACCAAAATTATGTCAACCGGATTTTAGATCACGTCAGTATGATATTAGGTAACCTCCAGACAATCAGAATGATTAAATGAATTGATGAATAAATGATTGAATTAAAAATAAATAAATACAATATAAACACACACACACACACACACATCATTGTAGTTCTCCAGATCAAGAGGTCATACAATAGGGTATTTTGCAACAGATATATATTATATATATTATATGTACGGTACCGTAGTTATGTTCCAGTACAGATGACTGGATTTTGAATTTTTAAAAATAATGTAAAAAAAAAAAATACATTACAGATCACTGGCTCCAGTTAAGAAGCTGTGTAAAATGTTAGCAGCAAATACTTTTTTTTTTAACTTTCAAATTACCTGTTACTAATGTGCAGATATTAAAACTGCATTATATGCTGGGCAATATTATTTACTAAACATCACATGCAAGATACTCAGATGTAAGATTTGTATTACTTTGAACTAAAGGTGTAGACCAATATCGAAAGTATATACCATTACTGTTGTATAAACCTGGAATTGTAACAATTAAGAAAGTGTATATAAATGCAGAACTTGTTTATGATAAACGATAGCCGTTTAACATAATATTAAAATTAAGAAAGCATAAAAGCATGACTGTTTTTTGGTATAAGCCATGGGCTTGTAACATCATTTTAAAAATCATATATAAATGCATAATTGTTGTTTAATATAAACCATGGGTTTGTAACATTTAAGAAAGCATATAAATATAAAAGCATAATTGTTATTTAGTATGAACCATAGGCTTGAACCACAGTTTGAAAGCATACATATAAATGCCTTAGTGTTGTTTAGTAGAAACTATTTAGGAGATAACCATATGGAGTTTTGAGATTTATGGGCGTTATTAGTTATTTGAGTCCGCAAATGTCATTTTTAACGGAAGGCGGTAACCTGAGGTTAAAAATGTAAACATTTGCGGGATCAAATAACCAATAACACCCACAAATATATATAAAAAACTCCATTTGGTTATCTCCATTGTAAACTGAGTCGTTTTTTTTACAGAACCAACTTAACATTAATTTTGGTATTTCTTGAAAATAATACCTAGTTGCAATTTAACTGTATACCCTTGAATCGCCAACTTTGCCTGTTCTATTCTAAATGGCGTCATTTTCTAATGACGTCATTAGCTTTCCGGTGTTTATCGAGTATTTGAGCCCGGAAATTCTATGAAATTAACCAATCACAATACAGAACGTACATGCTGTCAGTTTACAATTGCTGGTAATGTAACTTAAGAAAGTAATTTGTATTTATTTTCAATCATATAACCAAGCACATTCTCCTGGACATACATTTGAACTTTCTGGGCTGTCTGTTTAGATCAGAGAGTTACTAGTCACTGTTTGTTTGTTGGAGGCCTGTCACACAGTCAAACTCACATTGATCCGTGTCAGGTATCCACTAAGTTTTTCCTTTTTAAAATGTTTCCGACGCTGATATAATTGTTAATACAAATGTGTCGATCAAGTCGTTAATTAAAAAATATATCTTGTTTGTTAGAGACAAAACGGTGCGTCAGCCTTGTTTATGCATGTCTGATGGGTTTTAAAAAATATACTTTGGGTTTATTTTAAAAAAAAATTTAATCACAACACACTCAACACATTTTTGTTAACGGTTATATCAGCATCCAAAACATTTTTATTTTAAAAATCTCCAGTGGCTACTTGACAAGGATTGATGTCAGATTGATCATGTGTTAGGTAGGCACTTTCTTCTTTTGTTTAAAGCCAGTCTGTGATGCAAACCAACTTATTGGCGAGTAATTTATTAACTGTACTTCATACATATACACAAGGCATGGACTTTAGAACCAGTTTTAGTGCTATGACAATATAAAACTATCTTAACTGATGATACGTGTAAAATTGTGTTGTGGCGTAACTCATTACAATATTTAACTTTATTGCAGTGCAGTGATTTAAAAATTCAGTGTCTACATCTACAGATAAAGAGCAAAAGTATCCAACAAAATCACCACCCCTCCCTGCTATCTCTGTAATAATTTTTTATCTCTATTTCAGTAGAGAAAAACTGGGTTATTGACAGTTGTATAATTGTTAGAAATTCAAGGAAATTCATGACCTTCCTTTTTAAAAACAAGTTTTCTACTAATTGTCTGCCTCTTGGCATATTTGTATTTTAAAATGTTTTGTTACAAGCCACTCTATAATGAATTGTTGTTTATATTATAACAGTAGTTTTGATTGATATAGTTGAGAAAATGTAGGATTGTTGGTCGTTTCACACTGACAGTGAATACTTATTTTTTTATATCATTATAGATTTCTTATCTATATTTTAATTTTTCATATTCATATTTTAAGATAGATATATTCAAATAAAAATAAATAAAATAATTTTATTTTTTAATCAGTGCTTGCTATGTACAAATTGTTTGTGTGTCTATACACATATTTTTTTAGGTTATTGTGGTTTTAATAGACATTTTAGTCATAAACCAAGACATCTACAGGTAGCCATCAAAATTTCTGTGGTTACTTGAAAAATAGGATTTTAAGTTATTAATGCACAATTATTACCATAAATTATTTCGCATAATTATCTATATATTGTTTTATCATCATAGCATAGATGTATTAGACTGTAATACAGTGAATATTCCCCTATTGAACTGTTTGTTTCAGCCACTGCACCACAATTTGTATAACAAATGTTGTGGTATGTACTATCCTGAAACAGTGCAGAAAAAGAAAAGAAAAAAACTGCCCCAGAATTGGTGACATCCGATTTGTTTTGTTACCTATGTTGTCTTTATTGTTCCTGATCACATGCTAGACAACATGAAATTGTAAAAATATGTTGAATGTGTCATTAAATAATACTCTCCCCCTATAGGGATCAGATGAAACATTACAAAAGAATAGCAGGCTGATTGAAGATGTTAGAAATAATTATTTTTTTATGCTGATTAAACTTGGTTGTGATACAATGATTTTTTACATTTATAAACCAATGAGTAAATTTTGTTATTATATTTTTCTATAGATCAAATATCATGTATAGTTGTACAAAGTGTATATAAATCAAAGTAAATATCTAGCTGTTTTATATATTTATGTCAGGTGTCATTGGGATAAAAGCAATTTGTGTATTTTGCCATTAACAATAAATTACCCATGTTTTTGGGCCATATGTACTAGTATATTGGTGGCTAAAATATGACTCTAGGCAAGAGTGCCTTCTTAGTTTCTATGCATTTTAAAATTTGTCCTTCATAATTTATTGCAAACATTAAGTTCATTATCAAATGTATTCGTAAACAGTTATTGAACCATTTACCGTATCATAACTTTTAAAATTAAAAGAACAAAACCATTCATTGCCTATTTTGATTAATGAAAATGAAACCACATTTTAACAAGAAACCCATTGCCGCTGAACAATTATTGATCTAAATGAGATTTTAAAATTTAAATGACAATTTAAAGGTGCTATATCAAATCTCAAGTGCTATATTATTTATTAGTACAGTAGTTCAAATTTTTAACAAGCCATGACATACTTTTCAAATCATATAAAACAGCATGGTAAACAATGTAAGGATGTTTTACGGTATCCTAGTTAATGAATAATTCATATTAAATCAATAAATTATTTCAGAAAAAAAATATATATCACAGGCGCATGCAGAATTCTACCCTATTGTTTAGATCTTACAGAACGCATGCTTTTGTTTTTGTTTAACAGGTCATATTGCTTTTGATCTCCCACTTTAAAAGTATTATGTCGAGTTATATATTACAAAATCGAATTTTAAGTTAAAATATAAACGGCTTTTTTAATTTACTCGCAAAATGTTGCATTTCACGTTTATTGTCAAATGCTTACTAAAACAGTGTACACGAAATCCACTGTTACCTAATGAAGCAGACATGTTTAGTGGAAACCAATGGCAACACCAGTGTAAAAGATGAGATGTCAGGTGATCGCTTGTTTATTTGTGCAGAAAGTGTCTAGCACATATTTCATAGTGGGTACCTAATATTGACCTAGTTTAGGTATCGACCTAGTTTCGAAGTGCCATGTTTTTTGTAAATTTAACCAAATGGTGTAGCAAATGCAGTGCACTACACGGTGTGATTTGTACACACTTGATAATTGGATTAACTGTTCTAAAATGTTAAATAATAAAAATGTTCTCGATATAGTAACTTTAAAAATAATAATAGAATATTATATGAACTGTATATGTATTGGACATTTTGTGCCTTCGGGTAGGCCTGTAATAGGAACTAAACAGAGAATTAGAGTTTAATAACGGTTTATTACACGGGGTTGAAACATTAATATTTTATGCTTATTAAAATCACAACCGTATTGTGCCAGCTTACAAATGTTATATGGCTTGCCAGCTTATAATCACTTTTATTTAATGCAATTATATTTTATGCAGTCAAATAAAAAATATTTTAGACTCCGTTGTTCACTATTTTTTTCTGTTACTAAAGCTGATCACATTGCTTTTAATAGCTACATTGGTTTTAAACACAGAGTACAATCAGCCTATCGGACCAGTTCCAGATTGATACCCATCACTACACTGGCCACATGTCCAGCTTTTGGCTGGACAGTCAGGATTCTGAGCTTTCTAGCCTCATAGGAGCGGGACATAGCTCAGTGGTAAGCATGTTCACTCATGGTGCGGTGGGTCGTCGGATCGATCCCACATGGTG
>JAUTBW010093881.1:0-10271 GCA_032361425.1 Peltospira smaragdina | reverse complement strand
ACACACACACACACACACACACACACACAATTAAGTTGTGTTTTGATACACTGAATTTCAATAAGACTGTCAGTAGGAAGGTACTGTTAATATCTTTGTTTGCTTTATTTCACATGTGACTGAGACACCACCACAACTGTTGTATCATATCAAGCCTCGTCCTTTACTTCATCTTGCACTACATTGTTTTTCTTGGCAGTCAGAGCGATTTCCTTCACCTCTGGCAGCAGTTCCTTCATCTGGGCCTCGACATCAGCAATCTGCTCTGTCAGAGGGTTTTCTTCAGTAGAATCATTAACTAATTTTGCATGCTTAACAACAAGCTCTGAAATAAAAACCACACATTCTATATATATATGCAAGATTTGTATGAACGATATTAATAGGATGGCATAAGCTTTATTTGCATGCCATCTATTCAAATCTATCCAATATAGACAACTTTTTACACATTCCAGTGTGGTATATAAAAGAACCATCTTTATATGCATTTTGAACACAAAACACTAATGAAGAAAGATTATCAGACCTCTTCTCTATTTGTACGAACTACAGAGAGAAAGGTAGATAATGTTACAAATATGAATAGAATAACAAACAACTACAAACAAAAACGTTAAAAATACTTGTTCATGATGCACATGTACTAAGATAGGATTCTGGAATGTACTAAGATAAGATTCTGGAATGGACAGGAATGAATGTATTTCTAAGCAGATTGATGAAAAAGACATCCCAGACTTAAACATTTAGCGTGTAAACATCATAATGACACACTCAACACATTTTTATCAACAGAATTATGGGCATCAAGTGAGTGCTTTCATCACTAAGCTACCAAAGTGGCCATACCTTGTAAAGCAAACAGCTTTTCATGCAGCTCTTTATCCATGAACTCGGTGAGAAACTGGACCACCTGCGGCACGAGTCTGCCCGGCACGTGGATCATGCTGTTTGTGAACGTCTGGAAGAGTATCACGGACGCCAGGTGGAGGGTCATGGCGGGGTCAGTCTCGTTTCTCAGCTGCTCAGCCAAGGTCTGTCGATGAGCAAATACAATTTGTCTGCAACAGAGGGAAATTTGTCAGGAACATGCATAAAATGCACATGTACTATGAAATGCCAGATAGTATTGAAAATAAAGCTAGATCAGCTGTACCTCAGAGTCTATATAATGCCTTGTTGACTAACAGGCACTCTATAGAGTGTAACAAAACAAGTAGATATTTTTTACTTGACATGAGCTTTACTTAATAAATTGGTAAAATCGTAGCAAAGCTTGCAGAATATAACGTAAGTGCTGATACCGAGGATTAAAATATATCTGTATATTCTTTTTCTGAACAGAGTACCTTTCCTTTTTCTTGTCCAGCTTCTTTAAAAGGATTCCAAGATTCTCGGGTCCACACAAATATTCCAGACTAGAAAAGAATTCTTCCAAGCTCTGGATAAAAGAAACAAAACAGCATTTATGGTTAGAAATAAATTTAAACATACTTAATAATAAATTCAAGACTGTATTCTGCTTTTTATACAACATAGTGCTCTTATTTAGACAAACCAACCATATAATTGATTAACTTATTAAATCATGTACTAATACATTTTACTGACAGCTACATCGATACTCATTCACTTAACGAGATTGATTTGAAATGGTGTTTACCCCAATGGGCTAAAATTAGTTTTTTGTGTTTTTTTCACTGCCTATAATGCTATAAATTATGTGAAACTATGAAAATCAAATGAACTTAGGAAGCACAAAATATATAAAACAGCTTCTTCTTTTTGTGTGTGGATAGTCAAATAGGGACAATCAAAGTCCAAATTTAAAATTGGAAAGAAATATTGTTTAAACAAATTAATATTAATACCTTGTTGTTTAGAGAGGAATGTAGCTTTGTCAAAGATCCTTGAATGTCGGTGGGGAGTTTGCTTATGATCTTAACTCTGGCCTGAAATACAAGATATAATTCAAGCACTTAGTGTATAATAATTAATAAAGAAATTCATTAAGAGATAAAATTTGGTCAAAAAAAAGAAGAAAATTTGTGTTATTTTGTGGATTTAGTCTAGATGAGATGCAATGTGAGGAAGGTTTTTGGTTTTATTGTGTTACTTTGTGTGTTTTTGTAATCTGCATATGATGTTTCATTATCATATTATCTAACCGAGTCCTTTTAAAGTAACACTGTGAATGGTGTAAAATGTTTTTCAATAAATCTCCTCTTATGCATACCTCTGGTGTAAGCTGCAATTCTTCTGACACAGACATCATGTTGTCCTTCGCAATGGAGTTGACCACCATGTTGGAGATGTCTGTGCACAATGTTTTCAGCAGGTGTCGCACAAACTGGGCATGAGCATCCTCTAGAAGGCAGAATGGTGTACAACAAAATGAGAACAGTATTAACAGAAACTTTCTTATTTCAAATGATTAAATGAATGGTTGAGATTAAATCAAACAGTAATAAAGCTCCAGGATAGAATATTCAAAATAAAAACTGATAAGCAACCAATGTATTTCCAAACTTTGGTTAACAAACTGTGGTGCAATACTGAACTAAATGTTGTCTGCCACTCAACACTTACATTCGAGCAATAAATTTAATTAATTTTACAATTAAGATAAACTGATTAAGGCCTATATTTTAATACTAAATAGACACATATAATTACTACCTGGAAATAATTTTAAACCCTTTTCAAAGAGTTTAACATTAGACCAGAGTCCATTTAGTTTCTCCTGAAGGTCTATGTGAGTTTTCTTTCTGTCTGAGCCAGAAGCTGCTCCTGCCGACTGGAGGAAAATTGACTTGGCTATTTCCTGGTACTGCTTAGACAGTGGTCTGGAAAAGAGATGATATATAAGTTGTTGGGTTTCTTTACTGTTTTCTGACCAGTGTGTCATCACAAATGTGGATATAGATTTGAAAAGAGAGAGCTACATCCTGTTCCTAGAGTAATGTAAATTATAATAGGCTAAAATGACAGATAAATGTAATATGGCAGTAATACGAGGCATCTCAGAGACGTACAATTAATAAATGTTTAACATGCCAGCATGATACATACTTCTAATTAGTTTTTCCTGTGAATAATTTCAATTAATAGTTATTAAAAGTGGTTTAACTTTACTAATTATTTCCAGATAGTTTACCTGATTTAATAATAAATGACAAAACATTGTAGCCTACCTGCACAATCGTGTTGCTATCTCATTAACAAGTTCGTCGGGACATTCAGCGAGCTGATCTTGCTGTCGAAGAACTTCCTCAATCTCATTAATATTCATGAAGGACATGTCTTGATGCTTGCTCTGTGCGACTGACGTTCGCTCGTCATCAGAGTCATCGTCTGCATCTTTATTGCGTCCTTTCTTCTTGGTGGATTTTGTTTTGATTTCTCGCCCCTGTGTCCCACCACCACTCTTGGTGCTAGCTGTAAAATAAAGTATGCCAAATGAGAAGTTCCGTTAAGATTTTACTCAATTATTACCCAAGCATTCAAGATACATATTATTATACCCTTTATATCAATATTTCTAGGTTATCAACAATAGTTAATATCAAATGTTGACTGATAGTTAATGATTCACAAATGTTTATAAATATATTTGTTAAAAGGCCAATAATATTTCAAACAGGATAGGTAAAAGCAAGTATTTTAGAACAACAATTATGCTGCAACTAAAGGATATTTAATTCGACAACAAACATGGAATGCTCAAGATTACATGACTAAGTGTTCACATATATAAAACTATAAATTAACAAATGACTTGTACGACAATGGATAATATTTTATATAGTGTGCTTACTGGCAGCCTTTTTTCTGCGTTGGTCTCTCTTGTCTTCCCGAGCTGAGCTCCCATCATCCAGACCAGCTACCTTGGAAGCAGAGCCCTTCTTTCCTGAATCAGTGGTGAACACTGGATTTGATTTGACATCCTGAAGAAATCGACAGCACAGAAAAATCTCTGTTAAGCAGCCAAATATGTGATAGCAAATAGTGATTTTGTAATGGAATATAATCACAACAAATCAACTGCTAATCTTAAAGAGGTTTACACAAGATGCTTGTGTTATCAAATCAAGAAATAGTAGTGCTTGTGCATATATCAAGTTGAATCTAATCAGAACTATGCCATTTTGTTGTAAATTAATGGGCTAAAAGATTTTAAATTATGTAAGACATCAAACAAACCCTTTTAAAAAATAGATAATCAGATTTTAATTGCTTTATGTGTTGTAAATTAACAAATATTTCATCTGTTAGATTTTTCAATCTTCAGTGAATAGCCAGTGATTATAGGTTTTCTTTAAAACCTCTCTTAACATTAAAGATAAAATGTAAAAAAAAAAGGATCTGGAATATTAACCAATAATTTTGGTTAAAAACAATAAAGGACAACTTACTTTTTCTGCTCTTGATTCCATAAGAGGACCAAATGGTTTGCTGCAGTCCTGAATTAAAGACTCGCTGGCTACGATAGAATCACAACACAGGAACGCCCCTTGTCGTGTCTTCAGATACGAAGTCAGTAGCTGGTTGGCATCCTTCACACTGAATATGGATGGCAAAACACTCTGAAATAAACACAATCTGTGAACATCTAATATACAAATGTAAAAGTAATTTTAATATACTCTGTCAACAAATTAAAATAATGTCCTTTGGTTACGTCTAACATAAGAGTGTAAAAAAGTAATTTTATATTAAAATACTATATGAAAACAACTTTTATAAATAAATAATACAATTAAAAAAGTTACAAATATAAGCATTGTATGTAATTTCAAAAAATATATACATCTGGAACAATGAACATATTTTAGACAAGTATTAGATTTTAAAAAATTTATTTCATTATCTGAAATGTCATTTGGACATTTTCAAGTCGACAGAACAAAACACATAACAAAAATGTAAATGTTGTAAATAAAAAAAAGTTGCATGTTTAATGACAATTTATGATGAATGCTGTTAAAAACAGAACAGAGAGAGTTTTAGTAAATGTTACCATGATGTCGACCCATGACCCTGAAGACAGTGCCTCGTCCACACTCGACTCGATCTGGTCCTGTATTGCACGACCGCAGCAGCAGGTGCTCAGATACACCAGCTGTTCGTCGCGGAAACGTTTCCGGATGTAGTTCTTACAGTCAGGAATACCCAGGCGAGACAGCGCGTCATACTCTGACAAGACAAATTGGAGGAAGTAAATGTCATGACTTGTTAACACAAATAATCTTAATTATCAATCTATTTAAGATTTTTTTTATAGGAAATACTTTCTGCAATATCCTAGAATATCAACATGACATCATGACTTCACTATGTGTTTTAGCCAATTACGATAACATCATATAAAACTATAAGACAAATATATTCCATATTTATATATTTGTTTCAAACAAGACAATTCAACCAACATGGTAATTTGGTCACCTGTATTGTGTTTACTTTTAAACTATATTTTAATTACTACCAGTTTTAAAGCTAAAGAAACATTCCGGTTTTAATGTGGAATAAGCTTTTAATGGTATACAAAGCAATCTATATATCTGTATAAATAATTATATTGTTACACTTATGTGCAAAAGAAGAACAGTCTTCTAAGGATTACAAGGTACAAAACTACATCAAATGATTATTATTACGGTATTAACAATGGATACAGTAGTAACTATACCTAAATAGCCATTTTGTTTGTAAAATGCATCCACCCATTCATTCTGTGATTTTGTGTAAATTTCAGGCAGATAAGATGCCTTCTCTTGACGTCCCCCAGAAATGCTGCCTGCAAGTCTGCCACTCTGAATAAGTTCCTCCAAAATAGCTGAAAACACAGAAAGGACAATTTATTCTAAAAACAACTGATGACATTCACTTTAAAACGTCTCCTGTCTAGGAAAATGATATTCTACATTCAGTGCATATTTAATGATGCACTCAACACATTTTATCTACATTTATATAGTGCCGCAAACATAGTTAAAGACCATTATGATATTGAGATTGGGAAACTCACTGTGGCCCCATGAGCTACTCTTTCTGATTAGTAGAAGGAATCATATATACCATCCCACCTAAAACAAAAAATAAAATATAATAGGGTTGTTTTTGTTTTTTAATTAATGTACAATACATTTATTTAAATTTAAGGAACTTATAACAGTACAAATGTCATATAGTTTAAAATTATACTTTCTAGATGTGTTTCTATGAGAGTTAAATACAGTAGTAGAATATTGACTTATAAAAGAAGAGTCTTATTAGAGTTAACTACAGTAGTAGAATATTAACTTACAAAAGAACAGTCTCTCTTGACATCCATACTGATGCATTATGCCTTGAACTGGTGTTGGTCTGTGAAATAGTAAGTTTAAAGATTTGTCATTAATTCTGATAATTACACTCTTAGATTCTTTATTTTCCCCTCTTAAACTCTTACATTAAGCCATCCAGAATGCATACAATCTCCCCTAATATGTTTAACAAGCTTTAATATGCTTTAAGATAAATATTCAAAGGTATAAATGTGACCAATAATTGAAAACACTTTACAATCTGTATTCAACACATGCTTTCAAAATTACTTAAATTACTGATAATGTTGATAGACATTCGACTATACCAGCAATTATTTTATATATATTTCAAATGTTACCCCAAATATTAATCACTTAAGAAATAGCTTGTAAAAATAGGAAAATAAACCTTGCACTTTGGATGCTATGATGTGTGTACTTACCTTGTAACAGCACTAAATGCACCTCTAATAACGGCTCTCATTCGAGCCACAAACGCTTCTGTGAACACCACATCTGTGTTGAAACTGTCAATCTGACCTTTGATGATTGTTCCAAGTCGGTGGTTAATTACCTTAAAAACACATCACAATAACCAGTTAGTTTTATACATTCACTAAATGTAAGGTAAAATTTAATTATGAATATTAATTATTTATGTACAAATTTACATGGACATTTTGATGCAACCTCTTTCTTTACTTCTTGGAAAGAAAAGGTTATTTATATTACCCTACCCAAGTAACTACAAATCATAAATGTATGCATAAAACCTTTTGGAAAATGTTAAGTTACAACCTCTCAGTTATTTACATGCTATTAATATCTATCATTATATGCTTACTATACACAGACTGAAAAAGGTCCACATTTTTTAACACAGGAGATGCTAAACTGCATAAAAATCCTTTACTAGTATATCTCTCACATATAGTGGCACTCTATTAACTGCATTCCAAAATAGTGATATCTCACTTGATGTTTTATTAGGGAATTCTACACTTATGGTAAACAATGAGAACAGAATGCGTGAAAATCTCTTTCAGTATCGCAATGCTGTGTTTGTTTTTTTAACTAGAATAAACTATCAAAGTAAATACTATGCAGAGTGTGCTGCCTTTTATGCATCAAAATCTGACTGTATTAACTGTTCTAAAAATAAAAAATAAAAATATTTCAGACACTGTACCCTTAAGTAACAGTAATCTATGTAACTGACTACTACTGACATCTAAGGTGAGTCTGACCTGACATTGCTAAAGTTTTACCTCTGAAAGGAAGTCTGCTGGCAAGTCATGCAGTTTGGTAAGCTCTGCAATGGTGACATGACCTTTCTCTTGCAGTCTGTCATTTATTTCTTCAGCCAGACGGTCTTGATACGACCTATGTAAAATTAGTATTAATGCATCAAATACACATTCATGAAATTAAGAGTAAACATTAAAACAAAATAAAAACACCAAACTATTATAATTCACATCTGCTTATAGTGATTAACTTACACATTAACTTATACATACATATTTATATAGACCATGCCTTATACTACCAACTGTCTAAACAACATATGTGTGTTGTTATGTTGATGGTACTAAGCTTACCTGTTGATGAGCTGGCCGAGCACCAGACACAAATTATGGTCTTGACCAACAATTTCAGCAGCCTTGTTCTGGATGTGCGTCAAATCAACATTGAGAATCGGCTGCAAGTCAACAAGATTGATGCGCCCTGCAAGTAGGAATATAGATGTACAGCCAATACTATCAGAAAAACTGTTTTTAAAAAGAATGCTATTTAAACTGACAAAACAATATGGTATCATTGATTATTCTCTATATAATGAAGTTCTTATCCATCCAGTAAATACTGCTTCAAACATTTTTTTTTTAATTGTAAAAATGCATTATTTAAATAGTATTCTTTATAAAAGTACAGAATACTTTTGCATACAACTTTCTTATTTAACTATCAATAATATAATACATATCAAAACTATATTAAACTTTATTATAAAAACTAATTTGACTAACTATGTGGGGGATGTGTTTTGTTTGTTTAATTTTGTTTCTGTTGTTTTGTAACTGAAGACAAAGTACATACACACTAATTATTTATTGATATATACCTCCATGAACAACAAGCTCATCTTTTATTTCTTTTGCAAGTTCCTTATGAGTAAGATATTCCTTCCCATCAATGGTATATATCACATCAATCAGTCGGAGTTCAACAAGCTTGGTGACCAATTCAATAATATTCCTTTCTGACAGTCTGCAACAACAGAAAAAGACATCTCATTATTATTACAGGATTATTACTGGATTAGCCCACCTAATGTAACTGTATTTGATGATTTTCTAAATGATTAAATAATAAAGATATTCAAGACGCTGTAGATTTAAGACTGGTTTATAGCCACTGTGGGTGTGTATATAATACTTAGTTGTTTTCCCGTTTGTTTATTTGTGTAGGCCTATAATGTTTGTTAATTTTGGTATAAATGTTACTGTCCCTGTCACATGGAACAAGTAGAGTACCATACATTCACTAATAACATTATAATATGAAAATAAGTTGGGCATATTTGTTGGTGCTTGTTATTGTTCTAAAATGTATTCAATATTTCATGGATTTTGTTAATTTAACAGTAAGCAGAGACACTGGTATAAAAGCTGATATGAAATGAAAACTTTACAATAAGATAGCCAATGAAAGTTTAGAAAACATATGACGTTTGGCAAAATATGGTAGAAACTCCCTTCACTTTCCACAATTATAAACATTTGACAATGTTTACAAAGTAACTGGTTTTGAACAAGGACATGTGTAACATTATGAACATAAACTATAATCATAAAGTAGTATTCAAAATGCCTTGTATCATCTTTGATATTATGTTAAAACGTTACAATAATAATAAAATCAAATTATTTAATGATGCACTCAACCCATTTTTATTAAAGGTTATATATTTTAATTAGAAAAAAACCCAAGTGGTTACATGACAGGGGTCGATCTAAGATTGACTGCATGACAGGCGCGCACAATCACCACTAGGCTATCGAGGCACCCTAAACAATACTCATCATTAGGCT
Organism: Peltospira smaragdina; assembly: GCA_032361425.1. Taxonomy (NCBI): domain Eukaryota; kingdom Metazoa; phylum Mollusca; class Gastropoda; order Neomphalida; family Peltospiridae; genus Peltospira; species Peltospira smaragdina. The sequence goes on along the minus strand of JAUTBW010093881.1, from coordinate 862 downwards.
TTAGTGTTAATGAATACTGCTTTTTTTTTTCAACTGACACAACTATAGTGCTAATAAAAATTATACATAACCATATTTTTGCTAATTATATAAGTGTTGTAAATATCTGTCAAATATAAACTTGAAAACCATATTAATATTATCATGACCTATTACTATGCACATGTGACTAACAAAATAAAACCGTGGCATCACTGGCACATAAATGACATGATCACCGAAACAGGACCCTCACTGAAACTGGTGATTAACTACGAAATTGGGCACCGTACGATACTTTTGTGTCATTGTCAGTGCCTAGTGGATTTTTGGTTGTGTGTGTGTGTGTGTCATTGTGTGTAATTAGTAGTGGTTTTATTTACCCATTAGCCTTAATTCAAAGAGACAGGTTAAATATGCATACTGTCAGTGTCATATCTGTGAAGTGAAAGTAAACCACCATTATGACCATATGCCAGTTGTAAATCATAAATCTTTGAAAACAACAGAATTAAACAAAATAAGTAACTAATGAATCTGGATGTTTTGTTTCATTTACTTTTGAGATCAAACCCAAAGGAACCCACTTTTGCTTTGCAGTACTTAGTTGGATATCTTTAAATTCTGCTTGAAGTCTTTTCACTTCTTCCAAAGCACTCATGTTGGCAATATTTAAAAGGGAGATAATTAACTATGTACTTCCGGTTTAATACCATAGAGGCCTTGAATAGGAATTGGCTATTTAATGTAACATTTTCTGAACATGGGGGGAAATTCTGTTTGTTTCTTTGTTGCTGGTGTTTGTGTGTTGTTCTCTCTCTCTCTCTCTCTCTCTCTCTCTCTCTCTCTCTCTCTCTCTCTCTCTCTCTCTCTCTCTCTCTCT
>JAUTBW010093870.1:0-10271 GCA_032361425.1 Peltospira smaragdina | reverse complement strand
ATAATAATAATAATAATAATAATAATAATAATAATAATAATAATAATAATAATAATAATAATAATAATAATAAAGACCAGAATTGAAATAAGCAAGTTGAAATAAGCAAAACGAGAAGAACAGAAAACAATTTCACGTATCAACTCGGACCTGCGATAATTACTCGCGCGCTATCAAACCACATGTAAATAATTATGTTGTTTTTTTTTGCTTTAGGCCCTACATTACTAATCATAGCCGAAATATATTACACTAATAAAACACCGGCAAGCTTAAAAGCAACATTAAAAAAAAAAAAAAAGCATGTACGCTCAAATATTGACAATGAACTTCTTGGTGATACATCATACAAACAATATAAGAGTGTCTCTGCTAGACAAGATAACTGACTAGAAAGCTATACAATCCCATTGAAATAACTAGTTTAATATAATGATGTTATAGTTATCAAGTCTTATTTACAAGGTAGTAAATAATATGTATATCTGTCTTGTATGCTACGTCAAAATACAACATTATTTGTCGGCTATGTGTAGCACTACAAATTTAACCGGATATCGGTACCTGATGGCTTTTTTGTTTTCCTTTGGTCTCTCATGGTTTTTACTAGAAAATAATATTATTCGGTAGTGATATTTTACTGGGTTATAGTTGAAGGTATAATCATTATATGATAAACAAACCATTTTTTATTTTTTTATGGGAACCGCCATTTAGGACAAAGGATATATCTTTGTGGGATGCTACAAGGTGTATACTACCAAACAAACTCACATAGATGACCACTGAAGTATACCAATATAATTATGAGGCTATATAATTATATCTATCTTTGTAAACTGATACTGCCTTGTACACAAACACTGTTTTAAATAAAATTTATTGGTAAAATAAAATTATTGGTAAAATAAAACATTAATTTACGACAAGTTAAGTCACTTGTCTCCAATAAAATTCAAGAATCCAAAACATTCTATCAAATGTTGGGGGTGCACCTCGACAGCCACACAAGGTGCTATTTGGAAGACCATTCGGACTCTAAAATGTGACAGTATGTTAGTGTGAATGGCTGGTATTCCAGGTTCTGCTACATTACAAGAATGGACGCCAACGTAGCACCAACTGTAGGCCCACTCCATTACTCACTGACCTGTTTCACTAAGTATACGTTTTTATCACTACCAAAAATGTCGCAAAAATGTGTAATTTCACATTTCATTATATTGACAATGAAAGAAAGAAGTGTTTTATTTAATGATGCACTCAACACATTTTATCTATGGCTGTATGGTGTCAGACATAACATTATGGTTATGGACCAGTATGATATTGAGAAATGAAACCTGCTGCCACATGGGCTACAATTAGCAGCAAAGGAATAGCACATACTTCAGCCTTTATTACACCAGTCTGGCTGGAACGTGACACAGCCAAATTTTTCTATCATGCAGGACTATCTGACAACTCGCCACATTATGAGTGAATGTTCTACCACCTCTAAGGAACTACATACTAAAAATGTATACAGCATGCCTGATAATGATGTTGGCTATTACACAAAAAGATTAAGACAAAAGGATTACTTCATTTTCTAACAGTCTATTTCAGATTCATGTTAAGCAATATTCCTCATGTTGCAGAATTTGGGGTATATGTTTCACAACTTCTGAGATACCCCAAGACTGGCATTCTAGTACAGAACCAACAACAAAATTTTTTTTTCATCACTGTTTATACATTTAATGATTTTTTGAAGTTATTGTGAGGTAATTAATTTTATGATCACTCACAAAGATGATATTGAATGCAATATCCTATTTTGACATCATCATGGCTTTTAATCTTTTTGGTGAAAATACTGAAGATGATTTATACATTTTAACAGACCTTATGGCCTGTGCAATTTGTGCTCCTCTGGTCAGGCAGGATATGCTCATCTTTCAGAACACCTGATAGAAGCATCAATTTTTCAGTGGTTTGTGAGTGCATCCTGCCATCCACCAGTGTTGTATATTTTCCCAGTGAATTCTATACTGTAAAGGTTTTTATTTTTTGCCAAGCTATCTTAAGAATGGTGGTTCTCTTGCAGGCAGGATATGTAGGTTGACACAACTGTTCAGTTGTTCAGATTTGCATTCACACCTTCATCTTATAGTGTAATAACTACTTATAATAGTTAATTTAAAATTATGACTATCACAACAAGCTATACATAGAATACAAAAGCAAACATTAATTTAAATTGGTAAATAAGGAAGTAATCTTGACTTTACGAAAACCACCCACCCACATATATGAGCATGCTGAATGAACGGCTGTGTAATGACACCACAGCACAACAACAGCAGCACAAAGAGAGACAGACATTTGGGTTTCAGATATGACTATGTTAGTATTCAGCTATATTCTACCCAACTTCCTTCTGGCATGTTGAAAGATGTTAAGAATCAAAAGATAAAACTGATGTGAGCTAGTAAGAAATTGGCAAAAACTGGTTATTAGTGCTGTTTATATAATTTGTGATGATCTTTTTTATTATTATTAGGTTTTTTTGTTGTTTTTTTCCCCCAAACAATTTAGCAATGCCAGGGATGGGGCCCTGGATCATCACTTTACAAACATGTATAAACATAACAAAAAAGTTTATAATAAAACAACAACAGATTCACATGTATACATAGAAGAAGAAGAAGAAGAGAGAGAAAAAAAAGAAAAAAAAGAGAGAAGAAAGTTTATATAAGTCCTGAGTTGTCCATCTTATACACTGATCATCTTAATGTAAACGGTGGTACACTGGATCCATGTACAGAAACATAATGAAGTTTGAGACACAAAATGATTGATCTCTAGGTTATGACCAACCTTTCCAAGACTAATGTTGAAAGCCAGACCTGCTGCAGCTTCCATCATGTCAGGAATCGTCTCATCGAGAAGGCACGATGTACAGATCTGAGAAATTTCTTTCTCAACTGTCAATCCATCAGAGTATTTCAACTTAGATATCAATGTACGACCATTGACAGAAGAGCAACAGTTGGTAAACTGGAAACCACAAACAATCAATATTAGAATTACATTTTTACACATCACTCATAAAAGTAACATTGTATGAAATTATCACAGAAAAAACCCTGTTAATTACACTGAAAAATATATTCTAACAATATGCACATTTTGTTCAACACTGAATCAGTGAGTATTAATTGCTTTCTCTGACAAATAAGCCCCCGCAAAAAAAATACAATACAGCTTCAGGAACTGCCATTATTACGTCTACTAATTCAACCCCGATAGAAAAGACAAAACAAAATGGTGATCAATTCAGTCACTGAGTGGAATGTTATGATCTGGCTGATTCTAGACTAGCACTGCAAAGTAAGACTTACAATTTTTACAAGACTGGATTTCACTGATAACTTCTGCTCCATGAAGTGAGTAAGGAGACTGCTGATCATGTGACTTGTGTCATGTGACAGAAGCTGTAGAAAGTCATCCTTTAGAACCAACAGTTGCAGAAGATGACACGTGCTGAGTTTTTTGTCTTCAGAAATCTCAGGATTGTTTATGACTTTACCTATCAGTGGATTAACACATTACTTTGAGACACTGTTTCACAGAATTATATAGTAACAAACAAAAACTTACAATTTAAAAAAAAAATGTTTTAAACATATGACAGATTAAAAATAAACAAATTAGCCTGGCAATAAGAAGATAGATGTCAACAGATGGCACTGGAATAGGAAACATCTAGCAGTATAACATCTAACAATATACATACTCTCTATATCCATAAATATATCGTCGTGTGAGAGTCAGAAGGTCGTAAATGCATGAAAATAATTTTTATAGAAACGAAGATAATGAAGGAAAACCAATTTCTAAATACATGTCAGTAATACAGTTATGACCTTACATATCCTTTTCTATTTTTGCTGTTATTAGAGCTACAACTACGATATTTGGTGTGGTAATGTAATCAAGGGTGGCGATCATTAATATGCATATCTGCCACTTACTACCTTCTGACTCTCACGCGACGATATAATGAATTATAAAGGTATTTCATTTAGAAAAGCAAATATTTAAGTGTATATGATGCATTAGATATCTAACCACACGTGTATCAAAACTAACTGAAATATTTTACCTATGGTATGAAGATGGCTTCTACCCAGAGAAAACGAACACTCTTCTACAGAGAGGTATTCTTGGATTTCCTGCCACAGCTCCACGTCTTCAGATGGGAACATGCTCATTTCAGCTGTCCCGTTTTTCACCCACTGTTCAATGAAGACCTAACAGAGAAAGGTTGTATTTTGCACGTCATTAGAGCAGTTTGGTTTAGTAAATATCAGCTATTGAATACACACTAACCTTTTGGCCAGTATAAAACAGGACACTTCAGGACTGTAAGCTTTCTTCCCAATACAGGAGAGTATACAGTATAACCGTAGATATATCTGTACCTGGTTGTGACCAAAGCGCTATAGACTTATGATACACTAAAGGATCTAGATAATGGTTTTGTTTATGTAGCATTGTTGATATAAAGTGCTCCTACTGGCAGTAGCCAGTGGAAATTTCCCTATTAGCTCAGTTGGTAAAATACTTAAGACACTTGATCTGAGGGGCCGTGGTTCGAATCCCCTCAGTGGAGATTTATTTATTTGTTACATTTGGAGCTGATGTAGGGTATGGGTGTGTTCCTAACACAAGAACACAAAGATAACCCAGTCAGAACCCATAACAGTTCAACTGCCCATGGCCCATAGCTCCAAGATGTATCTTCTCTTGAGGAGGGAGTATGTAGCAGTGTTGGTATAAAGTGCTCCTACTGGCAGTTGCTAGTGGGAATTTCCCTATTAGCTCAGTTGATCAAGTACTTAAGACACTCAATCCGAGGGTCCGTGGTTCAAATCCCCTCATTGGAGGTTGATTTATCTGTTACATTTACAAATGTTGTAACAACCAGATTATCAATTCCATGAATGCTTCTAGCCTATCTAAACTGATGTTACATAGAATCACAATAAAATTCATGAAAAAAATAATAATAATAATAATAATTTTAAAAAAATAAAATAATAATAACAGCAATTGTAATAAATAAAACAAGGTAAATACAGAAATACATACATAAATTAAAAAACAACAACAACAAAACAACAACAACATAATAATAAAAATATCCAAATAAATAAATACCAATGAAACAAAACAATACATTAAAAAAATACCCTATGTGGTCTGAATATCGCTGGTTCTGTAACAAAAGAATCAGGTGAGGCCCATGGTTGACTATTTGACTGATTGACATCTGAGCGATCCAGGCCAGTGGGCGATGTCAAATTGTTTGGTGCTCCTTCAGAGGAATTGAAGTTTCTGTTGTGTGAAGAGGAGTGGCCTGATGTTGAGGGGAATAAGGTCTGACCTCCGGATGGCTGGACAGACAGTTTGTCGATCAGAGGCTTTATCATGACACCAAGTGGACTGCACGTAGAAAAAGCAACACAACTAATATTTAATGTTTATTCTTGTCAAGTGCCAGTTTTGATACTGTAGATCATGAAGTTAGTGCTATTATTTTATCAATGTGTAAATTGCAAGTCAGTGTTATTCATATTAAAAATATAACCTTTATTTTTGTCAGAGCTTCATGGCTGATGAATGGGAAGTCAACAATTTTAATAAAAAGGTTTCCAAGTATTCTGTTTAAATTCATATTCTAGTTAATAATATAAAAGCATTAATTTATTAATCACTTATAGATATCAAACACCTCATAATTCTTGAAAAATATGCAAACTGAAAAGAAATCTGTTTCAATTTTCTTTTAGCCGCTACATGTCGTGTACATGCACTTAAAGCATAACAACTTATTAAACCTCAAACATGTATCAATCCTAGGACACTGACTGGAATATGGTGAAATAAATCGGTGAATCGATTCAGTGCAGCACTAAGAACATTTCTTTACATGCCTGCTCAGAAACTCTTTTGGTAGATCGGTGATGTATGACGGAATGGTCTTGCCAGTCAAAAACTGCACAACATCTGCAGAGAAGTTGTTACAGTTGTGTTCAAGAAGATGGTACTTCTCAGGCCTGAAATAGAACACAACGGTGTTTTAATCTATGTGTTAAAAAATGTCCTATTACCTAGTTATCCAGATGCAAATATAATGCAAAGCTGCCAGACTGCTTAATAAAGAGATTTGTAGTAACCAGTCATTGTGTAGTAATTTTCTGTATCAAAGTAAACATATTTGAAAATTAGCTGAAAGTTCTCTTCTGAACATTTACTGTTAGCAATCAACAAATGAAATTATTTGAACTTCTATTAGTTTGTAATCTGCATGCTATGCAAATTTTAAAATCTGGTCAATGTATACAAAAACAATAATTCTAGTACTTGCAGGATTTAATAAATTAAGCACTAACATTGTTTTCTGAAATTACTCTGTACTAGTGAAACATTAAACAATTAGTTTCAGAACATTCAAGAAGCATGTGTAGATTTTATATCTAAATTTGATTTTAATAATTAAAACAAAAATCATTCAACACGTTGACTGCCATTATATAAAAGGGCAGCCTTTAAATAAATTTTTGGATCTCAGATATAAAAAAAAAAATTGAAGTCAATAATGTTTTTCAATATTTTACATTGATGTTGCTCATGTTTGCCAAGAAGAATACCAAATGAGTTATCTCCCTTACCAGCATTTTTAATGTAACATGATATAGCATTGATTTTACTTTCTCTAACTGGCAAACACTGGTGCAATCAGGTTACGAGTATACTCGTAAGGTGGCAGGCAATGTGTTAAAAGCAAGAAAACAAAGTCTAAAATCAGACCGATATTTGTTGACCGACAATTCAGACAGATAGTCCATGAACATTTCCGTAGGTATCTCAGTTGTGCCCATGTCCAAGATAGTGTCTGGCTCACCCAAGACTGTTCCACCCTGCAGAAAAAGAAAAAATAATTAATAAATAACAACAACATCAATAATAATACAAAAGATTATAAAACAGTTGTTGAATGGCTTTCATACCAACATTTTCAGTCATTCAAATTTGAAAACAAAACACATCCTTTACTTAATTGATACTTATTATTTAAAAACCTATTAATGTTACAAAATCCATATATAAACAAATACCAATAAGTCAAAAAATACATGATCTGGCTATATGAAAAGCAGCAGATAAATAAATGGATAAAACACATTGTCTTGAAAAATTTATCATAAGGGACCTGGAACTTAAGTCTAAAAAAACAAACAAAAAACAAGTCTACAAAATGAGGCCTGGCTCTGACTGAGAAGAAAGGTGTGATAAACTTTAAAATGACATCAATCCAGATATTTCCTAATCAAGTATCCATGTATTATAAGAAACACAATTTCACTAAACAAAATCATGTTAGGCTGCTAGTTTCACATATCAGAGCTAGTCAAGAGAACAGAATTAATATATAATTATTACTGTAATAATTTTACATATACTTACCACTCTACATGACTCTATTCCACTCACTCCACCAAAATAATACTCCTTTCCATATACCACAACTCCTGTATGCCAAACACCATCTAACTGTTTGCCTGAAATAACAAACAAGTTAAAGTTTAATTTCCAGACATTTACTAAATTACTATTAGACTAATTAAAACACACACACACATATATAATCAACAACAACAAAATATATACATATTATTTATATTAAAAAAATTAAATAATAATATATATATAATAATGATAATAATAATTTTTAAAATATCAACAATAATAACAATAACAGTAACAATAAATAACAATAAGAACATAATAATAATTAATAATTAAGGATTTAATAGACAATAATCTGCTTTCAGAATCAATGTGTGGATTGATCAGGTTATACTGCTGGTGAAGTCAACAAAGCAAAGAACAAACGTCTTCACCAATGGGGTTGGTCGCGCTGTTATCTCCCTTGCAGGTGGCACGCGCGAACCATCAGTCCTAGTTGCACAGTTTTTCTGTAGTGTTATGTAGAGATGGGTGAAGTATAATGTCTCTTATTAAATTAATAATGCCTCAAAATTGTTGTGTAGCCGATTGTGAGATGAAGTAAATGTTGCCTCAAAGCCTAGGTGTCAAAATAAAGTGGCCGATTGTAATAAAATGGATTTAGTAAACATTTAAAAAATAATAAAGCGTGGGAGCTATGTATAACTAGGTATAAACAGTGGATTTCATGCCTTGTTAGTTAATACTAAATGGGTGAAAATACAACAACAAAAATATATTGTTGTTGTTATTATTATTAAAAAGTAAATAAATAAAACAAAATATTTTATTAACATCACTCTGTAAGAATAGTGTTACATGCAACATTTAATATTTAATAAATACATTGACAAGAAAATAATGGACAACTCAAATTAAATATACCGGTAATAGGCCTACTATGAAATTATTAAACGCATGTTGTGGATCCGCGATTTCAAAACCTGAGGGTCCAAAAAGCGAAATCAGTAGGCAATAAATAAATAAATAAATAAATAAATAAACAAATATTTAAAATAAATAATATTCTTTATATTAAAAATATTAGTTATTTAATAATACTTAGCTTAAATAAATAACAATGAATAAATCAAATCAAGTAAATCAAACAATTAATTAACATTATTAACATAAATAAACAAATAAATAAACAAATAAACAAATAAATAACAATAAATAATTATAATAAATAAAAAAACAAATAAAATAAATAACATTAATAAAATAAATAATAACATATATAAATAAATACTTAGCATAGATATAATAAACAACGTATCGGTAAATAAATCAAATAAATAACAATGCAATCAAATAAATAATTAACAAAATATATTTTAATCAAATAAATAATTAACATAAAATATATTTTAATCAAATAAATAAATAACAAATAACAAATTAACTAACTAAACTAACTAACTAACTAACTAACTAACTAACTAACTAAAAAATAAAATATATATATATGTGTGTCTTTGAGTACATTTGAACTGAATAATGCTTGTCTTTGTGTAAATATGAAGATAGGCATCCTCCTACGTTTGTTTGCTGTTTTACATTTTACATTTTGTTTTAATAAAACATACTGGTAACATAAAATACATGTACTTTATTGACATAAGACTTTTACAAATAAACTCCATATAATTTATCAATGTCAGTCACATATTTTCCATTATGGGGTATGAAAGAAATTTCTATTAAAGGCAAACTGATAATATTGGTCAGGGAAAACACCCATCACACAATCAAACTCCAGGGTTTGATCTTTCCCGATTTTTCAGGGTGTTAACAGGACTACCTAGTTTTCATTTCATATAGTCCTATAAAGTTTTAGGTGATCCATATGTTGTCATACTTTGGTGTTACAAATAATGCTACTACTATACGTGAGGATGGCAGTTTAAACTACCATTCTGTGAAACTGTAGAAAGAATCCAGTTATGATACAAATTTGGTGGAAAACTGCATCAACTTAAAATATATCAGCGTAACTTGTGCATGCTTAATTTAGACCAAAACAATTTGTATCATGTACTTCAAGTTAAATTCAGTACAATTGCTGTTGCTTTTAAAAACGAGCATCTATTTCTACCATTTGAAAATAGATCAGGACTACCATAAGATCGATCCCTGCACACACACACACACACACATATATATACATACATATTAATTAATTAATAATTTTATTTATTTAATTAATTTATTATTATTATTATTATTTATTTATTATACTTTTTGTTTTGTTTCTTTGTTTTTTAATGGAGAGACAAAGTTATGTCAATAAAGATTACAGTATCTCTCCATTGTACTGACGAATAACCATAAATACAAGTTTTTTTTCCATTATCTCATACAGCTGTTACTAACAGTGTTAGGGTTTGGCTTTATGTGTTTCTGAATTTTAATTCAGAAGCTGGAATGGATGGAAATTTCCTTCCAACATCCTTCCTAGATCTCATCTTAAAACTTCACCCTAAAATTTATTGTTAGCGAGGTTATCATCACAATAACTGAATTATCATTATCATCAGCAGCATGTTATTATATAATTCATGGGTCGTAAATACGACACTGCATCTGGAAGGGTAACATTTCCGAAACTCAGTGAAATAATTTAATAAATCTGGGCCCGTGCTTATAAAACTTTTTTCAGTCTCAATCTCTAATAGAGTCTGAATTTGGATCTAGCATTGAATCGGGAC
>JAUTBW010093859.1:0-10272 GCA_032361425.1 Peltospira smaragdina | reverse complement strand
GAGAGAGAGAGAGAGAGAGAGAGAGAGAGAGAGAGAGAGAGAGAGAGAGAGAGAGACAGAGACATAGAGACAGCATAAATCAACACACTCAACATATTTTTATCTAGATTTATATGGCCACTGACTATTATAATAGTGAGAAAGGACATAATATGCTGCAGCAACATGTGCACTACTCCTTCCAATAAGTAGCAACAGATTATTTTTATATGCACAGCACAGGTAGGGCATCACATAGGACCTTTGATGCACCAGTTGTGGAGCACTGGCTGAATTAGAGATGGCCCAGTGATGCTAAAATACTACTACTGACATAAGTCTATATTTATAGTGCCAATATCACTGCTTCCAAGTTAAACTATAAGAAACCCTTCTGTTCTAACATAGAAGAAAGAAAGAAACAAACAAACAATTGCAAAACATTGATGTTGCAGACATTTGTGAAAATATGTTGAAGCTTAGCTTTATGCAAAGATTCGTTTCTTCTTTTTTAAAATTGTTTTAATGTTTGTACCAGTAGCTTTGTTGTTGAAGGTGAATAATATTATACTGAATTGTAGTTTTATATTAGGAGATGAAGGTCTTTGTTAAAACTGGACTGATGTTTTCAAAAGAAAACAGTTCAAACAAAAATGGCTGACACACTTTGAAATAAGAAAACAAACACCATCAAGTTCATTGTGACAGTTATAATTAGATCCAGATATCAACAGCTGAAAACTAATCCATTTAGACAATTCAAAACAGTTGAAATAAGAAAACACACACTGTCAAGTCCAAGCTAACAGCTATATTTAGATCATACTTGTACAGATATCAACAGCTGAAACTAATCCATATACATCACTACACAAGTAGCACTAGTCATACAGAGTTAACCGTTTTCTGTAGGTAGTAGGAACAAGACAAAACGGAGATAAAAGTTGATTCAATAAGAAACAAAAACAAAAAACTAACTCAGAAAAGCTGTATAATTAGTTATATCTTGACTCATAACAAACGAGTATTTTTATTGTTGACTTTATAATAATTACTGTTTGGTTAACAAAAAATCCAATCCAACAAGCACTAATGAATACAAACAGTATTTTATGATCGGCAGTTCCATGTACAGTAAATTATGCTTACAACGAACATGCTTATAACAAACTACTAGTTACAAGGTATTGTTTGCAAAGTCCCATTTCTTGCTTTCTTTATATGTTGTTGGTATGAATATAACAAACTACTGCTATAACCAACTAATGTTGCCAGTCCCTTGCAGTTCGTTAAAGTGTACTTTACTGCATATGGAATTACAGTAACTTAACCTCACAATCAAGACAATTTCACTGATAAGGTCACTAGAGAAAACCACAGTGGCTCATTGACTGAACTCATACGAGCTGAACATAATAATATTATTATTTTTTATTTAACAATGCACAAAACACATTTTTTAATGGTTATATTGGTACCTGAAATTTTTTTATTAAATAAAAAAAGCTTAGTGGCTACATGATAGATGTTGATCTCATACATTCACATGAATGTCTGCTAGGTATTTTAATATTTGTTTTATTTAATGACAAACTCAATACATTGGTAGACTGTTAGGATTCGTAATAAATGTAAATCCTCGGCCAATCGTTCAACCCATACTTTATGTTTACCTAGTTTTATAATGTCTGCCTGGCATCAGGTCGATCTAATATCAATCCTCATCTGAGCAACTAGTGAATTTTTGTTTTAAAGGTTTTTGTTGCCGATAATTATAACGTGATGAGTGCATCATTAAATCAAAAAAATATTATCAGTTTTAAAAGTTATTATTATTTTTTTTTTTCAATGCAATACAAAACCTTCTGCAAAGATTAGGGCAATGGAGCATATAGCAGGCCCCAAATACATTGTACAATAGATTATATTTAGGTGACTGGGGGAGCAGGGCTGTTATAGATAACATTTACTTACTACTCCGAGGTACACAGTCTGATGCTTGGTCAGTTTGAGTTCAGTCCTCATCAGTGAGCCACTGTAAGAGTTCCTCATAACACTCTACCAATGCCCATATAATGTTTTTAATAATTAAAAAAGAATTATTTTAGTTTTAATATTTTTGTTTTCTTTAATTAAAATCAACCTTGAAAAAGGTTACCACTGTAACAGTTCCTCATAACGCTCTACCAATCCCAATATAATGTTCCTTAAAAATTCCTCAAATCCCAATATAAAGTTCCTAAAAAATTCCTCAAATACCAATATAATGTTGTTGTTGTTGTTGTTGTTGTTGTTTTTATAGTTTTTTTAATAGTTTTATTTTGTTTTTTTATTTAATTATAAAAAAAAAAAGAAAAAAAATATTGTTATTTTTTTTCTTTAATTAAAATAAATCTTGAAAAAGGAGGTTACCACTGTAAGAGTTTCTCACGTAAACTCAATTCTGCCAATCTCAATACAATGTTAAAAAAATATACATCTTTAAAATAAATCTTGAAAAAGGAGGTTAATAATGTTTCAACCTACTACAACATACTACAATGGGAATTTCTACACTAAATTTAAGGAATAAAACTAATAAAAACAATGGAAGTCTGAAATTAGATAAACTGTTCACATATCTGCTTAAGCTAAGCATAACACCTCTGCAAATTTCACTATGTACTTTGATTATAAAGATTTTCTAAATAACAACTATTATATTTCTCACAGGTAACATATAGGCCCATCATGTTTTTATGTATATTTACAAAATGAAGCAATGCAGAATATAATATAACACAATAAATATAATGCTCAACATTTCAGTGGAATAATATGGAAACAAAAATGAACTTTTATCAACAATGATTTATGTCTGAAACCGTACTGTGAATCCTTACATGCCATCTTTTTCTGACATATAGCAGCCAGTCTGTTTCATGCAGGGATGTCGTTAAACATTCATTAATTCTTACAAATGTCAATAGGGTACAACACGTACCCTATAAGCTTATTTATGCCATAATAAAAGCATGTGTGATATATGAATATGCAATTATTTTCAAAGAATTTAGTTTCAATTGCACATTACGTTTAAAAATAGAATAAGAAATAAAATGTCTGGCATGCAGCATTGTAGCATTGTTGGTTTGGTTTCAGCATTTAAAGGTATGAGTGGGTATTAAGCAAAATCATGCTAATTTGTTTAGCTTTATACAGTAACAAGAATACATCAACAATAACTAATATTTAATAAAGTGTATCTTTTAAAACTTGGAACCATGATAGAAATAATACACAAATAAAAACCATATACAAGCATCATGACTATGTTCAGAGTCTAACCCAATACTATTTGATTGTATATTTCACTTTTATTGAAAACATAATGTGGAAGTAAAAATTCAGGTATACATATGAATATTGTAAATCAACTATGTTTTGCGTTATGAAAGTACCGTGAGCGATAAATCATAGCCATAAGTGCGTGTACAAAGTACTGCGACATCAGCTTCCAGATGCGTATAAGTAAAATCACAATGTCATTGTTTTAGAGTCAAGTTCAATTCTTTGCCGTTTTAATCCACAATGCTATCCACACAGTAAAGTGATAGTTCAGACCATGTGTTGTTTTTATGTATATTTACAAAATGAAGCAGTGCAGAATATAATATAACACAACACAATAAATATAATGCTCAACATTTCAGTGGAATAATATGGAAACAAAAATTAACTTTTATCATGGTGGAGAGAATATATTTTCAACAATGATTTATGTCTGAAACCGTACTGTGAATCCTTACATGCCATCTTTTTCTGACATATAGCAGCCAGTCTGTTTCATGCTGGGATGTCGTTAAACATTCATTAATTCTTACAAATGTCAGTAGCTAAAACAGAAAGCTAATGTTGAGAGCAAACAAAAGACACCATAGCCTATCTATATTTAGTTTTCTTCATAAATATTTTTGTATTTATTTTTAATTTAGTAACTATATTACTGCGAAAATAAAATATTACGATTATTAGTTCATAGCAGTTTTCACAATGTTTTGTTTCTCACAAAACGTTATTGATCTACAGTATACAAATTGTAATAAATGAAAATGTTCATGGAGTTGATGAAAAGCTGTCAAACTTCAATGGAGTGATCATATCTAGTTTCAGATGTACAAGTAACACTAGTCAATGACGTATGAAGTGGTCTGTGGTCAGGGGAAGGATTGGTGCCCTGACTGTTAACCTCACACATGAGGTTGACAGGCTGTGTCAGGGAAGGCTTGTTGCCCTGACTGTTAACCTCACACACGAGGTTGTCAGGCTGTGTCAGGGAAGGCTTGTTGCCTCGACTGTTAACCTCACATATGAGGTTGACAGGCTGTGTCAGGGAAGTTTGTTGCCCTGACTGTTAACATTACACACGAGGTTGACAGGCTGTGTCAGGGAAGGCTTGTTGCCCCGACTGTTAACCTCACACACGAGGTTGTCAGGCTGTGTCAGGCCTTGTTGCCCAGACCACCAACCCCAGAATCCACGCGACTACTGTCCACAGGCAGTTTGGTGACTGGAAAACAAAGAACAGAGCAATCAGTAAACAGGGAGCAAAGGAAAGAAAGAAGGAAATGTTTATTTAACAACACACTCAAAACACTGGTGTACGGTTATATGGCATAAGATAAATTACAAAGTACCATTTTGATAGTAAGGTAGGAAACCCGCTGCCGTCACATAGGCTACTCTTTCCAATCAGCAGCAAGGGGTCTTTCATATTCACCATCTCATAGACAGTATAGCACATACCATGGCCTTTGATACACCAGTTGTGGAGCAAGAAATAGCCCAACAGGGATCAAATGCTACTGTTTGGAAATATTATAAGGAAGGAAATGTTTACTTAACGACGCACTCAATACATTAGTGTATGGTTACATGGCATCACACATATAGTTAAGGACCATGTAGAGCTTTGGTTTGAAGGGTGCCTTGGTATACTAGTGCTGACTATGCCCGCCTATTATGCGGTCGATTTGAGATCGATACCCGTCAGGTAGCCACTAGGGTTTTTACGAATTAAATGTTGTTTCTGATGCCAATATTTCCAATAATAGAAATGTGTTGAGTGAGCCATTATATTACGGCTATTGTTTGGTGTTTGTCTATGTTTATTTGTTTGTTTGTTGTTGTGTTACTGTTTTTTGTTGTTTAATTTTTTTTTTTTATTTTAACAAAACAACAAAAAACTAAAATTATTCCAATGTCAATATAAAGAATAGCAAGTTTGTGTCGTATGTGATCTTCATACTAATACAATATTGCAAATTGATAGCAAGCGTGTTTCATATTGTGATATGTTAATTACATTAAAACTTTGGTAATTTTGTAGGGACATAAAAATTATGGATTGCAATGTCCACAAAAAATAACCCTCCATATTGAATAGGCCTATCTCCTAATTAAAACCATAAAACAGAGACAAGGGGGTGTATTATCGAAGTTGTCTTAGCATTACGATTATGTAAACTTCTCTTATGTGATGATGTTATATATAAAGTTATGTTGTAACGTCATCATCAACTTAGCATTAGTATTAATTTTAAAATCAGAAGTCTTATTCACAAAAGGGTGTAAATTTACATTCGAATCATAGTACTAAGTCTACATCTAACCACTGATCCATGACGTCAGAAATGGTACTTTCAGCCAATGATCGGACATAAAGTTACGTTACATCTGAAGTGTAACTTTACACTCGTTTGTGAATAAGGCCCCTAGTCTCTAATGTCAGCCAATTACATCCCACCTGTACTGCTGCTGTCTGGTGAAGTCCCACCTGTGTTCGTCTTGTCTGTGTTCCCAACAGATCTGTCTATGATGCCGCTCGTCTTGTCTATGATGCCACTAGGCTTGTCTATGAAGCCATGGGCCTTGTCTACGAAGCCACTTGGATTGTCTATGCCACTGGTGTTGTCTACGATGTTACTGGCCTTGTCTACTACACTGGCGGCCCTGTCTATGATGATGACAGCGTCATCTCTCTGTATGCCACACAGTTTCTCCCTCAGCCTGGCCACTGTGCCGTCATTTGCTTCGTAATAGTCAAGCAGGAAGCGTGTGGGTGATGTCGTCATGCCGACCAGCATGTGATGCAGGCTGTGGAAGCCAAGGGCGTCGGCCAGTGCAAGGACATCCTCCCCCTCACGTCGCTCATCCAGCAGCTCGGAGAGTTGAACCCGCGTCATGAAGTCCAGCCGATCCATGTCGCCTGTACATCACACACACACAATACTGTAATCATAAACTGTGTGAGTACACGCACCCCCTAACACACAGTCGATTTGAGATCAATCCCTGTCAGGTAACCACTAGGTTTTTTTTTCAGACACCAATATAACCTTTACTAAAATGTGCTAAATGTGTTGTTAATAAAATAAAATAAATAATTACTAAAACTGTGGGATAACATTCACAGTTCAGGTCATCTGTGTATAATTATTTTAACAGACCTGTAGACAGGCAGACAGAGAGAGAATGTGAGATGTACAGAGAGACTAAAAACCAAAAGAGAAAAGTCAACAACCTGTATAATGATTATACACTTATTATTAGTTTCTTTCACTTGCATCCCACCTTTCACACTCCAAAAAGCACACGTAATCACACAAACATTAACAACACAATGATGAATATGAGCTCATATTTCAGCAGCTTTTTAAAGTTTTCTGTGTTTCTTTGCCATGAGATCAACAGCTTGACTCACCCTGCTCAAACAGCTTGACTCATACTGCTCAAACAGCTTGACTCATACTGCTCAAACAGCTTGACTCACCCTGCTCAAACAGCTTGACTCACCCTGCTCAAACAGCTTGACTCATACTGCTGCAAAAGACTGACTCACTCTGCTGCGAGAGCTTGAGTCACCCTGCTGGATGAGCTTGTCTCGCCCTGCTGCATGAGTTTGACTTACCCTGCTGGAACAGTATGACTCACCCTGCTGGAACAGCATGACTCACCCAGCTGGAACAGCATGACTCACCCTGCTGGAACAGCATGACTCACCCTGCTGGAACAACTTTACTCACCTTGCTGGAACAACTTGACTCACCCTGCTAGAACAGTCTGACTTACCCTGTTGCAAAAACTTGTCTCACCCTGCTGCAAAAACTTGACTCATCCTGCTGCAAAAACTTGACTCATCCTGCTGCAAAAACTTGTCTCACCCTGCTGCAAAAACTTGACTCATCCTGCTGCAAAAACTTGACTCATCCTGCTGCAAAATCTTGACTCATCCTGCTGGAACAGCTCGACTCACCCTGCTTGACTAACATTGCTAGAAGAGCTTGTCTTATGCTGCTGGGCAAGTTTGACTCACCGTGTTGGATGAGCTTCACTCAGCCTGCTGCATGAGCTTGACTCACCCTGTTGCATGAGCTTGACTCACCCTGTTGGATGAGCTTGAATCACCATGGATGAGCTTGAACCACACCTCTGCAACAGCTTGACTCACCTTGCTGGAAAAGCTTGATGTTGAGGCTGCCAAGGCCACTCTCGTGGTGAGACTTGCACTGGGTCATGACCTCTGACTGGGTTGGTGCGACACTGTCCTCCTGCAGGTCAACGCTAGGCAGGTCAAACTCGGAGTCTGTGTCCAGCTCGTATGCGTCCCCTCCCAACACTCGCTGTATCTAGACACAGTACAAATCATCAGCAGACAGACAGGGTACAGTAATTCGAAGTACTTTAACACATACGTCACGTAGACCAAATTTACCGATTTAAATCAGGAAGCTTTTGAAACATGGACATAACTGAGTATTTATTTAGGTCATCATCATCATCAAAACAGACCTGAACACCTACGTAAAGAAAACCAAATTTAATTATTTAAATTTAAAGCTTTTACAACATGGACGTAAATAAGCATTTATTAAGGTCATCGTCATCGAAAGAGACCTAAATATGTACCAATTTATGGATATACTCTTAAAACATTGCTGTTTTACATGAGTACATGTGGTCTATGTCTGACATAAATTCTTCGAGTTACAAGACCTAAGTGACTAGTATTGGTAACTCAAGAATTGTCACAAACAGCGTACATTTACATTTATGAACTTATCCACACTTCTTTCTATGAAAAGCAAATTATGCCAAATGCTATGCGAGTAGGTTCGAACCCCACCAGTAGACACCTTGTGTTTTTCAATATTATTGTGTGAAACCTTGAGAGAAATACCTGCTTATGGAAAAGGCCTAGAAAGTTGGGAAACAATAAAATATTTTTCAATCAGTTACCCGCTCATTATTCTGGATGTAGTCGGCTGGCTTCAGTCCCCTCCTGTTCCAGCTGCCTCCACTGTGATCCTCCCCCTCCTCACTGTCGCTGTCTTCAGAAGGGATCTCCTCGTTTTCGACATCGGGGTTTGCGCCGGCAGTCATTAGCAGGGCCACCATGCCGAGGAGGTTGCGTCCACATGCGATGTGCAGGGCAGTGTTACCATCAAAACACCGGCTGTTCACGTCCACGTCCGTCTGAAACACACACACATAGTCAGCATACTAGTTTGTGTGTGTGTATGTGTGTTTGTGTGTATGTGTGTATGTGTGTTTGTGTGTTTGTGTGTGTGTATGTGTGTGTGTCTCCATGTGTGTGTGTGTGTGTGTGTGTGTGTGTATGTGTTTGTGTATGTGTGTGTCTATGCATGTGTGTGAGCGTATGTTTGTATGTGTGTGTCTATGCGGCCATCTGAAACACACACACATACAGTCAGCATGTGTGTGTTTGTGTGTCTTTTCTCTGTGTCTGTGTGTCTCTTTTCTGTGTGTGTGTCTTTCTGTGTGTCTGTTTCTGTGTCTGTGTGTCTCTTTCTGTGTGTGTTTCTTTCTGTGTGTCTGTATATGCGCATTTATGCCTGTATGAAACGAAAACCATAGGTAATGAAAAGATAAGACACCTCCATGACCAAGTAGATCAGTAACTAAATAAGAAGAGATCTCAATGAGCATGACACACAACTGAACAAGATGACAGGTATGTAAACAAGACAACAACATGCAACCGACGAGACAACAGGTAACTAATTAGACCCACCTCCATGAGCAGGTACCCGGCGGTGGTGAGGTCATCGAGCTCAACGGCGTGGTGCAGTGGCGTCCGTCCACTCTTCCCGTCAGGCAGATTGACGTTGGCGCGGCCATACACAAGTGTACGTAGCAGGTCCACCCTCCCCTGCTGGGCAGCCAGGTGTGCAGGGGTGTAGCCTGGAACACACAGGTCAAACATGGGTCACATGTAGGACATACACAGGTCACATGTAGGTCAAACACAGATCACATGTAGGTCAAACATAGGTCATATGTAGGTTAAACACAGGTTACATGTAGGTTAAAGTTCACATGTAGATCAAACACAGATTAAATGTAGGTCAAACACAGGTAATAGGTAAACCAAACAGAGGTCAACTGCATATCAAACACAGAGCAATCAATTCAAGTTTCCTTTACCTCAAATAAGTTCCATTTGGGAATAAAAATCAGTTTATTGTAAATACAACAGTTACCTAGCTCTGAGCCTTTATTTCCTTTATTACATCCAAAACTCTGAATTCATTTACAACTTTTTGAAAACATAAATTCCTTTAAAAATTAACTTGAACCATCAAATAATGCTTTAAGACATATTTTAAGACTTTATCATAATGCTATATGAATGGCATTTCCATGATGTTAAATTTTTGAATTTCAACAGCCTAGTGATGAGCGTGCTTGTCTGACATGCTGTCGATTTGAGATCAATTCCTGTTAGGTAACCACTAAAGATTTTGATAATTAAAAATGTACTGACACTGATGCAACCATTAGTAAATAAGTGTTGAGTGCATCATTGAATAATTGTTATTTTTGTTTATTAAAGTCTGGACTTTAATGTTAAGCATGGAGCCTGGTGCAACAATCGGCATACTTACCTTCATAGTTGAGGTGGTCAAGTTCAGGGAAGGGCTTCCTTGCGGTAACACCAGGACGCAGGTACTTCACCAGCGACTGCAGGCATGGGGCAGACCCATTCAGTATGGCCAGATGGGCGGGTGTGTTCCCATGGCGATCGGCCAGCGCTGGGTTTGCTCCAGCGTGAAGCAGGATCTCTATCGCGGTGCTCTGTTCTGTCACCACTGCCAGGTGGAGGGGTGTCTGGATAAAACAGCTGGTATAGTTAGTATGGAGGGAGAGAGAGAGAGGGGTGGGGAGAGAGAGAGAGAGAGAGAGAGAGAGAGAGAGAGAGAGAGAGAGAGAGAGAGAGAGAGAGAGAGAGAG